>VZTT01047392.1:18914-34664 GCA_013400855.1 Buphagus erythrorhynchus
CCCTGTCCCCCCCCCCGGCGGCTATTGGGGTGCTTGATCCCATTCAAGAAAACATATATGCTCCCCTTCTTGCCCTATAACCAGCCCTCAGCCGCCCCCCAGTGCGGGGCCAGCCCTCCCGCGGGAACACCCAGCCCTTATCTTCACAGCTTCACCTTCCATCTTCCCAGACAACTGGAGTGTGCGTATGTGGAAGGAATTGAACAGTACCCCCAAAATTCGTTTAGCCGAGTGCCAGGTAGCCCGAATTTCCTCCCATTTAATCCTTAAATGAATTTCGTGCTTTAACGCTTCCGGAGGGAAGAGAAGCGTCGATGTAAAAAAACTAAAAAGTAAAAATCTTCTTTCTGTGCTACCATCCATAGTTAAAACCCGATATTAGAAATGGGGAGGAGGGACGGGAGCGGATAGGGATTCCTGGACATTTGAAAGGGAGATCATCGCCCGTATTGCTGCCGTTCTCACTTTATTTAAACAAATGCAAGGGTGTGAGGAGATGCTTTCAACATGCAGTAGCCCTGTTTCGCCTGGAAACTGCCATCACGAGCAGCAGTGGCTGCAGACCCCGAAGCGGAGGTCCGAACCGCAGTCGCACATTTCTCTTCCCAAATTCTTTGACTGTTCGGCAGCGAGACGTTTGAAATTTAAGTGAGATCGTCGTTACTACTCTTGGTCTGTAACTTCTGATCTCAGAAGGGAAGGAATGCCAGGACGGCGGGGATAAGGCAGCCTGCTGTCCCCGCAGGAGAGCCCAGCGGTACCGCGGAGCATCCCTCCGTGTGCGCGCCCGGCTTGTCCCAGCGGACAGGCTTCCCCCAAGGAGCTCCTATACACTGCAGGGGCGAGCTCCTTCACACCACCTCTGGTCACGAAACGTCTCTCCATCACACATAACACCCTTTCACAGAAGGTTTGGGAGATACTCCATCTCTGGAAACACAGCGGCACATCTGCATGCAGCTCGTAATAACGGGGCTGCCTGGCGGAGGGAGTAGGTCCCTGAAGAAAGATGCTTTTCAAAGCCGTCTCACCTCAGCACAGAATTTTTTTTCCCTTTGCCGCCTTCTCCCCCGGGATCTGTCCAACCCCTCTCAAATGGTTTTAGTCCGCTGAAGTCAGCTTTCTGTTTTCAAGCTTTTAAGGAGAACGAATGCCATACGTGGCGCCAATTCTCCCCTAGGTTACATCTCCCCTTCCCTTTGAAGTCCGCTGGGTTGCACAGAGGTAAATGAGAGCAGAATTTGGTCCCTGGAGCTAACAGTGATGTGGAATCACTCTGATTTTTATTTATTTATTTATTATTTCCTGTTGAGAAAGGACGGATTTTAAGACCCGGTTAGAGTTGGTATCGCGCTCTATGTTTAATACTCAGATATTGTAAATATATATATTCATATGTATAAATGTCGGCGCTAATCTCGGCGGGGAGAGCATCGCAAAGATGGGGAGATAAGGGAGAGGAGTCCCCGCTGGGGGGAAGATGCTGCAGGAGGGTCGTGTTTTCTCAGAGGAGCAGGGGTCGAGAGCACAGAGGACGCCGCAGCCCGTCCCCAGCTCGGTCCCCAGACGAGGCCGGCTCTTCCACGGCCCCGCGGGTCAGCCGCGGCCGCGGTGGCCCGATCCTCCCGGGAGGGCAGGGCGGAGGGGCTGCCGGGGTGCGGAGCAGCTCGGCGGGGAGCGAGGGCTGCTGGCCGCGGCCGGGGTGGCCCGATCCTGCCGGGAGGGCAGGGCGAGGGGCTGCCGGGGTGCGGAGCAGCTCGGCGGGGAGCGAGGGCTGCTGGCCGCGGCCGGGGTGGCCCGATCCTGCCGGGAGGGCAGGGCGAGGGGCTGCCGGGGTGCGGAGCAGCTCGGCGGGGAGCGAGGGCCGCTCGGCGCGGCGGCTCCTCCCGCCAGCGGGACGCGCGCATCCCCGCGGAGCCAGCCGCGCTCCCTCCAGCCTCCCCAGAAAGAGCCCTGCTGCCGCGGGCAGCTCCTCTTGGGGGGTTCACGGTCATAGGAGACGCTCCTTGTCCTCGGCTTTCCTGGAGTTTAATAGCTCTCTTTAAAGAGGGACATTTATTGGGATAAAAGTGGATTGTAGGCTGCAAAAACTTTGCACGTGTCTTTCATTTAAAAGACATCCAGAGCTCCATTTTTTCCCTNCTCTCGCCCTCTCTCTCTCCCCCTGTCTCTGTCTCACTTCCCCCCGTGCCCCCCCCCCCTTTTTTTTTTCCCTTCCCCAAGGCATTTAGTGCTTTTAAGGCACAGTTATAAACACGCTGCCGAAGTGCCAGCGCACGGAGCTGTGCGGGGGCAGGGAGAGGATCTATTTCCCCGGGTCCGGAGCAGGCGTTGTTCCAGAAGGTGCAAGGAGGAAACGTGTCGTTTTTCATGAGAAATCCGGGGACGGGAGCTGCCCTTGGAGCAGCCCCTGGGGCAGGCTCCAGCCTCTCTCCCGGGGCAGGCAGCGAGCTGGGCTCCGCCGCACCTGGCCGCTCACCGCGGGCACCGCTCGTCCTCCGCGCCCCTTCAATTTCTCTTCCCTCGGGGCCTTACGGAAACCGCTTCCACCTCTCCCTCCCCTCCAAAGCGACATCCTCACACCATAAAAAAACCCGTCCCACTCCAAGTCCCCGAGCACCACCTCTGCGCTCTGTCACGACGGGGCTCCGAGGCTCCCGCAGCCCCAGCTCGGTGATGGCAGCAGGTAACGCTGGGGATTGGGACGGAGATGTGGGGGTAGCAGCCCCAGGGAAATGCAGACTGTGCGTGTGGGGATGGTGCCCACAGCTACTCGACAGTGGTAGCTGAAATAAAACATCCCTCTACCCGCGAAAATATCAAAATAGAGACCAGTTGAAGAAGGAAGGGAAGCTGCCTGCCGGGAAATATGCTGGACCCGAACTGGCCTTCCCTTCACCTTTGACTGGGTTCACAGGAAAGGTCTCTAAGCAGCTCCACAGCCCCGGCTGGCCAGTGTTGCACCGGTACTTCAGCCACTCATTAAAGCCGCGCTTCTTCTCCCCTCCCCGCCCCAGCGGGGGAAGGGCCCGCCGAACTGGGTTCTAAAATACCCTCAGTAGAAAAGACAAGCGCGGCCCACGGTGCCGAAATCCTCATGTGAAGTGACTGCAATCTCGGGTTTGCTTTACTTCACTGAGTACTCCTTTCACGAGGAAGCACGGAAGATCTTTTCCTTAATTCGTGCCTTTTCGAAATAGTCCGCTATCTCTCCCGCCTATGTTTTAAATCTTATCAATGTGCGAAAGGACCAAGGAATTCAACACTTCAAAGCTCACACTTTTGGCGAAAACCACCCGCATTCCCAATATCCATAGGAATGCATGCATATATGGCTCATTTCTTTTTACTACCTAAGACTTAAAAAGAAAATACTTTCATTTAGAAACAGTATTGTTTTTTAATGATAATATTTCAGGAGATTTAAAATAAAGATCCGTTTTAACCAAGTTGCATAGACACACACACCTCCCCAACCCCAAACACACATACAGAGGCAGACTGGTTGAGATCTGTTTCATAGCAGACAAATTCTCTTTTAGGTCAGTTTCTGATGTGAGAGCGTTCTAGTTTTAAGTTTCTCTGTTTTCCATTCCCTCTACACAAACAACTGCCTATAATATTTCTTCCTCTGTTTAACTCTAGGACAAAACTTCTGAGGTGATTAATAAAGAAGGAACACCGGTTCTTAATTTTACAGCTTCAGAGAACAGAACTGCAGCTACCGACTTATCAGTCAAATCGATTAAAGAAGATCCTTTACTTCAGGGTATGTGCCCCTGAAATTACCTCGCTCTAAGCCTCTCAGGGAGCTGGGGGGAGAGGGAGGGAAGCGAGGGATTACTCTTTCCAGGATCCCTGGAGAAATGAGAATAGGTTGCAGAGGGGAAATGTCCTTTTTATTTGTCCTCCCTCCCTCCCTTTCTACCCTCACCCTCCCCGAATGCTTGTGTGTGTCTGTCTGAAATATATCTGTCTGTCGAAAACGGGCCTGGAACTCCCTCCTGTGTTGGGATTAGGTCTTGGGGGACCTGGGGTGGAGTTAGACTGCTTGCTTATTTTCATATTCATTAGAAATGGGAGGTTGCACAAGAGGTCCTGCTGAGCTTCAAGATATAAGAGCAACTTCGGGTTCCCCTTTCAAGACAAGACAAATCAAAGGCTCAGAGGCAAAACAGCTCCCTAAGCACCGAACGCCTCTTCCTCCCTCCTTCCTTCCCTCCCATTCACCCACTCTCCCTCCCTTGCTCACAGTCCAGCCGCTGTCTCAAGCAGCCTTAGATGATTATGGATTTTCTGAGCGAGAAGTTTGCCCTGAAGAGCCAGCCGAGCAAGAACAGTGACTTTTATATGGGAGCAGGAGGCAGTTTGGAGCACGTTATGGAAACTTTGGACAATGAGTCCTTTTATAGCAAAACGTCAGGCAGCAAATGCGTACAGGCCTTCAATCCTCTGCAAAGAGCTGAACATCATGTGAGGCTGGAGAGGACATCACCCTGCCAGGACAACAACGGTGAGTCGTCATCCCAGGGTTATTCCCCCTCCTGGAGATGTACGGGGGAGGGCAGGGATTCTCCAGCCGAGGGAGACCAAAGGCAATTGTGCAGCCTTCGGATGCGGGCATGCGAGGGACTGTCAGGTCGTAGTAAAATAACAATAACAGTAACAATGCTACTGATATAATACTACTACCACTACTATTATAAAAAAATCAGAGAGAAGGCAAACGCCTGCTTTGAAGAGCTCTTTTCCTTTCAGTGCAGCCCTCCAGCTACTGCCTTCCCCACTGTCCCCGGCCCGGGTCCCGGGCTGGCGAAAAGCGCAGCTCCGGGCTCGCCGGCACAGGGCACGGCTCCGGGCTCGCCGGCACCGGGCACGGCTCCGGGCTCGCCGGCCCAAAGCACGGCTCCGGGCTCGCCGGCACAGGGCACGGCTCCGGGCTCGCCGGCCCAAAGCACGGCTCCGGGCTCGCCGGCACAGCCCGCCCGGGGCACCGACGGGCCGGAGGGGTCTGCGGGGCACGGCCGCTCCCGGCACACCGTGGCCAACCCCGGAACCCCCCTGGCCGGCCCCCGGTCGCCCTCCGGCCGCTCTCCGGCCACTCCCGCCCCCGCTGCGAGCCGCGGCGTTTTCACCGAGCAAACCGCCGGGAAAAGCATGGCCCGTGTCGGTGTCGGTGCCGGTGCCGGTGTCGGTGCCGGTGCCGGTGTCGGTGCCGGTGTCGGAGGGACCCGGACACGGCCGGCTCTCCGGGGCCGGTCCAGGCAGCGAGCGGAAGGTCGCTTGGTCATCTTTGCTTCCTTCAAACATCGTCCTGCCACGGCAGACGGGTTCTTTGCCGTGTTACCAAATGATGCGTAAAGGTGATTCTTCCCAAAACCACGTCGGCCATCTAAAGAATAGTGTTAAACATTTTAACAAGTATTTAAAGTTTCTAGCTTATAGGCAAGGACAATGTGGGATATTTTCTTTTTAAAACTTTCAAAATCTTTCTCATTATTCCAACATGATGAAAATCGCTACAGAAAAAAAAATTAAAAAATAATTTCCTAGAAAAATTGGAAAACATGGTTAAAATCAGCTGCAATATGACTAACAAAATCATATGCTTTTGACTTCATATAGTAATTGAAGTATATATATATTTTTGAAAGTTATTTTATTTGTACGAAAAAAATGTAAGAAATATTGATAGATTTATTCAAGTGCAATTTTGAAAAGAAAAACCTATATAAAATTGATTTATACATTGGAATTTTTCTTAATTAGCTAATTTATTGTGTGTCTCGAGGGCTTTAGGGCATTTCCTATCTGTGTATGTGTTGATGGTAAGTATCTAAAAATTGTGTTTCATTACAATCAGCTCGAATTGAAAGAAATTACTGAAATCGTGAGAAAATCTCAAAGAAAGCTTATTATGTTACATAGCATGTTTGTAAGTTTTAATTTCTATAGAGTTTAAATATTTTTTCCCACTTTTTCCTTAGAAAAGAAAAAAAAGGTTTTTTTTTTATTATTTAACTTACTACTTTTCCAGTGATGTGTGATAAGTAAAAATATTGAAAAGAATGAAACGTTTTCATTTCTTATTAAGAAGCTACTGCAGAATATTTCTTATCTCTACCACTCAAGTTTTACCTAAAGACAAATAGTTCCTGTAATCTTTTTGCAAAATATATGAAACAATCTCTTTTAATAAGCTAACATTTTGCAGAAATGCCCTGTATTTTTTAACCATAGCAAACCTCACTGGAAACAATTCCACTTCACAAATCCAAAAGAAGGTATATGGAATTTATTGAATTTTGAAAGTGAATTAATGTTTGGTTTCATTTGCTTCTTGATTTGTCAGTTTACAGCTATTAAATTTACTTCACTGTTAGTTTGTATTTTCATAGAAATAGAGTCTTTTACATTTGCTTCCAAGTTTAAAGGCACATTTGCCAATAGCTTTGTGCTGCTTCTATGAAAATCTGTTTTGGGCTAAGATTCCTTATCTGTACAACTCTAGCTGATGCTGATTTCATGGATTGTTAACTACTTTAGCGGCAGTAGCAGCAGAGTGAAAATATCCAAGTCTTGCACAGTCTTCTTACCCTTTAAGTTTTCAGACGATAATTTCAGATATAATTCTCAGTTAAAATTCAATGTGATTCAGCACTTTTGTTCTATCTATAGTTAATATTGCAAATGCCTCTTCAATGAGCTCCTATAGAAATAACACTGCCACGATGGAATCTTGTTCCTTGTGAAACTGTTTTATATGAGCTCCTGAATCTTAACACCTCTCCTTCCCCCTTGATCATTTACTAATCTGCTGTTAACCCACCTTGTACACAGTGAACTACGGGATTACTAAAGTGGAAGGACAGCCTCTTCACACAGAGCTGAGCAGGCCCATGGACAATTGCAACAATCTCAGGATGTCTCCAGTGAAAGGGCTGCAGGAGAAGGGGGACCTGGATGAACTTGGTGATAAGTGTGACAGCAATGTCTCCAGCAGTAAGAAGAGGAGACACAGAACAACTTTCACCAGTTTGCAGCTGGAGGAACTGGAGAAAGTATTCCAGAAAACTCACTACCCCGATGTCTATGTAAGAGAACAGCTAGCTCTGAGAACAGAGCTCACTGAGGCCAGAGTCCAGGTAGGAACCAGATTCCAGCATTTCTATGACAAATTGTGCATGGTAGGAATGAGTAAATTACAGTCTTGGGGATTGTACAAAAGCCTGTAAAGCTAAAGTAAACAGCTTGTTTTGCCTCATTTCTTTATGGACATGAGCTGTTATGCTGTAGTGCAAAAATAACTTGTTATTTTTTTTAAATAGCTTGTGTTGCAGTTCTGAACACTTGTTTAAAGGATGAAAAAACAACATCAATAGTAAAGCTGTCTTGATATCTTGTAGAATTCTAGGCAGTGAAAACATAAATTGTTACATGAAGAGATCCCGGTATAGACTTGTTGCATGTAGTTCAGACTGATGACAATGCAGAACTCAGATGCAGAGGATTCTGCACGTGCTATGGCACAGAAATTACTGTCTAAAAAGTAACCAGATTCCTTGTTTCTGTCTAAAGAGTATGCAGTGAAACTGCACATACATAAATGTGTATAAATATATTTATATATATATATATCTATATTTACATAGGTATGTGTATGTGTGTGTTTTGTGCCTCTATAAAACAAGGACATAATCCTTTCATCTTTTCTATATGGAATGATCTTAGAAATCAAAAAATTAGGAGGTACAATTTCTGGTTTTTAAATTTTCATAACTGATAAATAATGTTATTCAAGATTTTGGAATGAAACATACCGGTGACCACTTAGTACATTATTTGAGTATCGTAACTGCGTACAAGTGTGATTCATTCAGTATGTGCTCATATAGTAATCTTAATAATATTTATAGCTTTTGATGTGTAATGGTGAGAAAAGAAGCTAAATATCCAGGAAATTCAATTTTTCCTCTTGTTTAGATGTCTTCTGTTAGGAAAGGGTGTGAGCCACATTTTGCAAATTTATCTTAATTTTAGATATCTTCCCTGTTCTGGTAATAATCATTATTTCAATTTAGAGAATAACAACCCTGTTGATTCTTACAGACTGGGATTAATTTTTTTTAATTTAGTGACTTGAATATGATAACAACTTCACAACTTGTAATTAAACACATACTCACACATGCATATAGAGAAATAGACGTCAGTGCACATGCATACAAACTGAAATTAAATCAGAAACACTTTCGGAAAGAAAGTCAGCTAATTCATTTTATAAAGAAGTGTTCTTTTCATGTCTATTCAAGCAGGCATCACTTTTGCCATTGTCATCAGAAAACAGAGTCCAAAACTGTGTTCAGTTACATCGATGTGATATCAGCAATGTCGATGGAATTTGTTTCAGTGGCTTTTAACTCTTTAGGCTCTGCACAATCCCTCTCCTGAATTTGGTACAACTTTCCGAGTATGACTTCTGCTCATTGGGATTAAGTCTTGACTTAAAAAAAAGAAAGTAGCATAATGTTAAAACACTGTTTTAAGAAATACATAATTCCAGAATAAGGAGAACTACTTCAAGAACAAATTAATAGTGAGAACAGGGAAGGGGAAATTGAACTAAAGTGTGTCATCTGACTTTTTATCACATTTTTTTCTAAGATTTAGTTGCTTCACATGGCAAGAGTATTAAAAAGAAGACAGTAAATGAAAAATATGTGTCTATATCAGACTCTCACAGGGTATTTATTTCTATTTCATTTAAATACGTTCTTACCTTTCTTAAAAGATAACTGTTGCATTTCTCATATGCTAAATATGAAAGGACATGTTGATAATTTCTATCCAGAGTAGCAAGAGTATTCCATCACAAGATTAAGCAATTTGCAAGGCCTTACGTCATTAAAGGCAAGCATCTGGCAATTCAAGGATAATAAGCAGCAGATTTCTACATTGCTTTGTGGAGGCAAATGGTTACTTTATCTCTGCCAAGAGTAAGTTTCTAGTAAAGTGGTGTAAACAGAAACATTTTGGGGGATTGTCAAAGGAAAAAAAATATGTGCTTTTTTCTCATTTACTTCTATGAATTCAAGCAAATTGTTTGATTTAGTGTAGCAGAGTGATCAGCTGGATACCTTACCCACAGTTCCCTTCACCACCATTTCATCAACATCCAATTCAATATTTGTCCTGCACACATGCAGAGCCAACCTGAACCTAATTTATCTAAGTTGTTCTCTTTCCTGCTGCATGTCAGTCCAGTAATTGGTACCCATTTTAAGAAGATTGTTAAGGTCTTTTTTCAAGGAAAGAAGTTCATGAAGAAATTTCCTTATCGTGTCCTTGATGCCTCCTGTGGAAACAGGAGGTTTTTTTTGCCTTGTCTTTTCTTTTTGCTGAACCTCAGGCATCATAAATAACACAAATTTACCACCAAGGTTCCTAACAATATATGAGGAGTTATATGAGCCTTGCTTTGGTTGCTGAATCTTTTAAAAGATTGCGCATACTACATCTGCAACAAGTCCTTGGGAATCAAAATGAGCAAAATTATGCCCTGGTTGCTTAAGCAGTATCAAAAGAGAGTTGAATTCTCCAAAGATCAGTGCAAGAATGGAATTATAAACCAAACAGTGTTATTTAAAATATCCCACAATACGGAATCAGAAAATATCCCTCAAAATACAGGAAGTATCAATAAAAAATACCATTTATGTATGTATATATCAAAATGAATTAATGATGAATTTAGCAGGATGACTAACCAAAGCCATTGTTTCCTTTAAAAAAAATAATGGTTAAAAGTGTGACTTTAAAAAGTCTCAGTGAGCTTGCTTACACCAGAACAATAATGACTAGTTAGATATTACTCTTATACAGCATTACTTTTCTTAGTAATCCCCTTTGTTCCTCAGGATAATTCCTAACCAGTCCAAACTAAGCTGTCTGAAAGAAAAAAATAAATTATTAAGACCATGGGACAATGACAGTTACCAGTAATAGAAAGAAATGGGCATATAATAGGTTTTTGATATAATACTTGACACTCAAAATATTACAGAACAGACCAAGGAGTATAAAAATTTAAGCATAAAATCTAAATTATTTCATAGTATAAAGTACAATTGTTTTGTCTTCCTTTATAAGTAAGTAACAGATATCACCTAACACCAATGTGAAAAAAAAATCATGATAGTTCAAAAACTGTCTGTGACATAGTGACTTTTTATTATCTTCCTAGCCTTTTAACCTTCCTTATAGGAACCTTTCCTGCTGTGCAGACTACTGTGCCAATTTTTCCTGCCTTTTTATCACTGCACTTGATAAAGATTATGGACACCTTTAGGAGGCAGATTATGGGTAGTCATAGCAAGTCAGTGGGCATGGGAATTTAAGAGAATGTTTCTTCACTTGCTACAGACTGATCTTTTTCAGGTTTTTGTTTGTTTGTTTGTTTGTTTGAGATAATATAAATGAAACAATATATACGTTTAAAATAGCCAGCAATAAGTTAAGCAGGTGTGACATTTACAAGATTGAAACAGTAAAAAGTTAATTTTCAGGTGGAGAACTTCTCTTTTGTGGATAAACAGAAATTTTCAAAGCCACTGTCCAAAATCTCATGTTTTCCTAAAACCCTTTGCACAGTATATAATTTTGTTTACCCTGATGGCTCTTTCCTTGTGTACTATAGGTTTGGTTCCAGAATCGAAGAGCAAAATGGAGAAAAAGAGAACGCTATGGTCAGATCCAGCAAGCTAAGAGCCACTTTGCTGCCACCTACGATATATCTGTTCTTCCAAGGACTGACAGCTACCCTCAGGTATGGTAAAGACCAAGCAGTACTTTGGGTCTACATTTGGCAGCTGTTTTAACAACTCTGGTTCTGTATACTTTGCTAGGATGAGGTATAAACTATCTGATCTCTAGACAGCTTCCTTTTGATGTGTTAAATATGCACCATTTCTTTATGGACCTCAACAGACCATTAAATAGAACAAGTTTCCTACTAGCATGAAACTGTAATATAGCCATGTAGAATCAGAACTGAATGCATCTTGCTGGGGGAGAGAGGCAGAGGGACAGGACAGCTCTCTCAGACAGTTGTAGTTGGTTTAATTTGGTTTTTTTTTTTTTTTCTTTTTCAGTTCCCTGTTAGTAAATAGTAAGGTATACTGCATAATAAGGTTGTAATCTTCTGTCTCTGTTCTCCAGTCCTTTGGTTTACTGCTTTGCCTCACTCTTTGCTTTTGTCTCCTTGCTTGTTTTAGCACATTGAATATTTTTTATTCTGGAGCCATTTTTTCCATGTCTCTGGCTTCACATTGCTTTTACCACATAATTAATTTTAAAAAGCACCATGCAAAGCAAAAAATCTTGTATGGTTCCCTTCCACTACTGACGTTATGGTGCTCTTCAGCTTCATTAGGTGGCAGGGTCTCTGCCAACCTTAAGAATATACTCATATACTATGTGAGCTTGCTTTGGTCGTGCTCTAAATTGACCGAATGAAGAGTTCATCAGGGCTGGGGAAGAGTGGCTAGAAATTGAACCAGCAGAGAAGGGCCCGTGGGTGCTGGTTGACTGCACCTGAACATGAGCCAGGGTGTGCCCAGGTGGCCAAGAAGCCCAAAGGCATCCTGGCCTGGATCAGCAATAGTGTGGCCAGCAGGACCAGGGCAGGGATTGTCCCCCTCTGCTTGGCACTGGTGAGGCCACACCTCAAATCCTGTGTCCAGTTCTGGGCCCCTCACTATGAGAAGGACATTGAGGGGCTGGAGCACAAGTACTACAAGGAGCAGCTGAGGGAGCTGGGCTTTTTGCCTGGAGAAAAGAAAGTGCAGGGGAGACTTTTTCACTCTCTAGAACTGCATGAAATGAGATTGTAGCAAGATGGGCCTTGGTCTCTTCTCCCAGGGAACAAGTGACAGGTCAGGAGGACACAACCTCAAGCTGTGCTGGGGGACGTTCAGGTCAGACATCAGGAAGAATTTTTTCACTGAAATGGTGGTGAAGCGTAGGAGTGGTGGAGTCACCATCCCTGGAAGTGTTCAAGAATTGACTGGAAACGGCAATTAGTGCTATGCTTTAGTTGGTATGGCAGTGTTTGGTCAAATGTGGGACCTGATGATCTTGGAGGTCTTTTCCAACCTTAGTGATTCTATGATTCTATGAACATGGTTAGCTATGAAACAGGGGTCTTCAGCTCATGTGTCATCTACTCAGTTTAACATGATTTACCTCTGAAGACGTTGCATATTACTAGATTTGGTGCCTGAGCCAGAGCTGGCTGGCGTTCCAGCAGCTCAGAACATGGACACAACCATTTCAGCTGTGGTGGTACTTGTAAGTCTGTCTGGTTTTATTTTAAAATGTAGCAGGGCAATAACTCAGATTGTGTTGGCAGCTGCTGCATGACTCTGTGTTTAAGTAAGTGGACACAACCTCAGGTAGTCCCAGGTAGTTTCACAAAGACATAGATATGCATTCACTCAGAGATCTCATTCAAGGTGGTCAACTCTCCTTTGAAGGTTTTTCTGACTTACTGATAGCATCACAACAAGTGATAAAAGGGACAGTGCTGAAACTGGGATTTCTGGACTAAGTTTGTGTCTGCCAGCTTATCTTATATTTTTAGTAGGATTCTATCTACACATTTTCCTAAATTACAAAAGTTTCATTAGTATAAGATAATGGAATAAGTCATTGGTAAACACTTAAAATGATTGTCCTTAAATTAATGTCTTTCAAAAATCCCACATTTTTAAACTATATGATAATATGATCTATAAAATTCTAACCCAATAAAATGTCTATTCTGTACTTTCAGATTGTTAAAAAGACTATTTCACTGCATTTCTGTTTATATTTTTGTAAAAAAATATCTGCTGGACGTACAACATACAACTAAACTTCAGCCTGACAAATATTTCCATCACTAATTAATAGATTCTTAAAAACAGAAGATTGAAATACAAATGGTGGTCGCATAATCTTAGAACAAGCATCTCTAAAATGTGCAGAAATACAAAACATGTACTCATTCACAAACACTAAGGCGATGTGCTCACCCACAACCACAGACTGCAGGCAAGCAGAGAGGTACAAATGTGTGATCGAGTCTGGTCACCTGCATGAGTCTGGTCACAGCTGTGTTGTGCTGCTCTGTACCTCAGGAACAAGAGCAAGGAGCCAAATGAAGGTGTGAGTGCACTTTGCATTGGCTGTGTCAGCCGAGTGCTTGCACGCATAGCTTGGCTACATGATAAAAACAGGGTAGCTCACTCCTCAGAGAAAAAGTTGGCTACTTTTTTGTATATGAGTAGGTATCCAGGCAACTATCACAGAATAATTAGTAAAAAATCATGTTCTTGCTAACCTGGTGGTAATTCTTAGTTTTCACATTCTGACGTCCTCTCCTTCTGTAAAATCATATCTCTATCATATATATAACATTTCCAGTGAGAATGCCTAAGACAACGAAAATCTGTTTTAAAAAAACAACTAGTAACATAACTGCATTCAAATCTTTTGAAATAGAAGTCTATTATTAAGTGCTTCACTTATGGAAAATAAATATACAGTGCCTGTCTTGCTGTAAATTCATCATTTTATCCTGCAACTCAGGCAGAAAAGGTATTTAAAAGTGTTTCATTTTAATGTTATAGATTGATTTCCCCAACAATTCCTTTATTTCGTTGTAGTTAATGTATGAAAAGAAAACAAATATCTTTTTTTCTTTTTGTTTCATTCCCATACCACCACCACCACAGGCACTTCTCTTGTGACAATGAAATAAGCAAATATTAGACAAGCTTTGCCATACTTTTGAATAAATAGTTTTTCTTGTGGATTGTGGAACACAGATCACTAGAGCTTATTTGAGAATCAACACAGAGAAAAACAGACTCCCTGTTGTGGGAAAAAAATGGTTGAATGTTGAAAAATGATGAAATCAAGCTGAGGAGTTTACAGCTTTATGGCAGAAAGAGAAGGAACAAGTATGAATTTCTGGTGTGCATTATAAGGATTTGCAGCCTGCAGATTTTCTCTTTTGAGTCCAACCATGGATATGTTGAGAAAACAGAGGGTGTCGTGGAGACTTCTGCTTAGTCTCTTCAGCAATTATCTTCATCAAATACAAATTAAGAACGTAATGCTGCTATGCATTGTGTGACTTCATAAACCTGAAAAGTTTTTCCTCTGAGAAAATGAATATTTCAACTCATTTCAGACAGAAGGTTGGCTCTGAGTCAGAGAAAAGTTGAGGTAGGAAGTGATGCCTGAAGGTGGTCTGGTCCAACACCTGTCTCCATAATCCAGTCTAATTTTGCTATTAAATTCCACATCCTTATCTTCACAATAATAAAAATTTAGATTTTTTTGTAGATCATAATTATTTTCTTTGCTCTTTCAGTCTAACCTTAATTATTTTTACAGTATATTGACTTTAGATATTTGGTTTTGTTTTTTAAAAATTGCTCGTCTACCTGCCAAGAAATTGAATATCTCCTAAACTGGCCAAATTCTGCATGCATATATCTTCCATTAATTATACTTTCAAAACCTGAGTTACAGAGGAGGGCAGTTTGTACAATATTCTAGAACAATTATCTGTTATTCAGATGTTTTTTTCAAGGCTTTAACAACATTATGCTGAAAATCAGATTTTTCTAGGAAAATTTTATGCACAGTGATTTTCATTCATTTTGATAAAAGTTTTCAGTTTCATTAATGTTTCATTGTTTGAACTTCAAGGTTCTCTTGC
Source organism: Buphagus erythrorhynchus (assembly GCA_013400855.1). NCBI lineage: Eukaryota > Metazoa > Chordata > Aves > Passeriformes > Sturnidae > Buphagus > Buphagus erythrorhynchus. The sequence continues at coordinate 33,685 of VZTT01047392.1, forward strand.
AGATGCAACACGTTGTGGTCTAAGTCATCTTAAGTGTACTCAGGAAAACACATATCCTAGACAGTTTTAGCTTAACCAGCAATATCCTACTGATGATGTGAAAGTGAAGGTGCAACATCTTAACATCAGTGGGGAAATGAATGCAGACTCCTTTCATGGGAAAGTTTACTTCATTTCACTGGAGTGAATGTTAGTAAACAAGCCATACTTAATTTGATCACTTAAATACAGTGTAGAGTGTTACTAAATATGTCTCTGGATATCTGAGACACTGTTGAAATGTTGATGAGCAGAATTTAAATGAAGGATCCATCCTTCATTTTAGGCAGCCGTGGTCAGATAAGTATTAGACATTTGTATTTAGGAAACCTAACCAAAGAGACTTTTATGCCAGACATACATTCCCTTTACAACTGTCAAAAATCTGATCGATGAAATTTTTTATTCCTAAAACATAAGGTATAAAATAGGTAAGATATCTCTAAATATTTTTTATTCTGATACTTGGTTTAGCTGCAGTCATCTGTAGTTATCTTACACAGACATATAAATGATATGTTGGAAAAGGAACAATAAAAAGCCTCTTTAGCTCTGTTCTTCTCTTACCTTATTTGTCTTTATTTGACTCCTTCTGCCACCCTGTGTTAGTGGGAAGGCTCCTGTTACGAAGGGTATTTGATCTCATCAGATTCAATGATTACCTATGAGAGCTAACAGGAAAACCTGAGACAAAATTTAATTTTACCCCCTTCTTATTTATGCACACAAGAGCCTATGCTATTATCACACAGACTTCCAGCTTTCCCTGTATGAATCAAACAGATAAAGATGTTATCTTTATTAAAAAGTGCATCAGTATGTAAATAAACATTGTATCATTGAAAAACAGATAAAAAAAGTCAACATTTTTCTCCCACCTAGGCTCTTTCCTTTCTTTGTGTCTTTCCTCCTTCTTACTTGTTCTTTGAGTCATGTTAATT
>VZTT01047395.1:1710-14027 GCA_013400855.1 Buphagus erythrorhynchus
ATATAATATATAATATATAATATATAATATATAATATTAACACCAGCCCACATAAATCATGACGTGGGCTCTGAAATCAGTGGAAATCTCAGTGGTTTTCAGCTGAGACTTTGTTTTATTATCATGGAATCAGCCCAGACTGGTTTGGGTTGGGAGGACATGGACAGGGAGCCTTCCACCATCCCAGGGTGCTCCAAACCCCATCCAGCCTGGCTGTGGATAATTCCAGGCATGGGGAATTAATCCACATTCATTCAGGATATCCTAGCAGATTTTTTTCTCTATAAAAATGAAAAAGAACTCTTAGGTTAAAGACAGTTCTGGAGTAGAAACTCAAGCTGGGGAGAGCTGATAATTTATTTTTAGCAAGGCTGCCATCAGATTTATGGCTGTCACTGCCCAGAAAAAGAGATTTGTGGTGGAGCTGCAGGAAAATTTATGAGGGAAAATCCTACGGTTTCAAATGTTACCCGCTGGAAAAAACAGTGCACAGCAAAAAGAAATGTTTGTACAAAGCCTTTCTTCCTAAATTTATACAAATGTACACTGGGATTTTCCCCTCTCCCATGGGGAACATGAGTAACAACCCCAGGAGCTGGGAGGGGAACCAGCAGTTCCTGCTTGGAATGGCAGAGCAACGGGCAAGGAGTCAGAAATCAGGGAATCTGGGGTGGCTCTGGATACTGGGATGTGCTGGGAGGTTTGTGGGGCCAGACCTCTGGGGTGAGGGAGCCAAAGTGGTGCTTGCAGAGCTGATTTCTGGAGAGAGCTCCCAGAATTCCCACTTTTTCCTTGCAGGCAGGGATGTTCCTCAGCAAGCAGCCAGTGTTGGGTTTATTTTGTATTCAAAGCCCTGTGGATGTGGCACTTGGGGACAAGGGCAAGGCTGGGAATGGTTGGATTTCGTGGTCTTGGAGGGTTTTCCCAACCTGGATGAACCTGGGCTTCTGGAATTCCCTTCCCCACGTGAAGCTTGTCCTGGTTTCCCTGGATTTTTCCATGTCCCTCCAGCACCACAGCTCTCCTTTTCCACGGAAACATCATTGGGTGTTTCCATCCATTGATGGATTGTTGGATTGTTTCCATCCCCCTGCTGAGATCTCAGAACCCTGGGATGGTTTGGGTGGGAAGGGACCTTCCCAGGGTTGGATTTGGTGGGTTTGGAGAGTTTTTCCTTTCTTTTTATCCCTTTTGGCTTCATCCAACCGTTCTGCGCCTCGGAATGGAAAACGCCGCGCGCGTCTCTTCTCCTAACCCGGAATTCCCCCTCGGAATCTCCTTTTCCTTGCAGCTTTGACTTTGAGAGCCTGGAGAACAGCGTGGAGAGCTCCATGGACAAGTCCAAGCCCTGGAGCCGCTCCATCGAGGACCTGCACAGGGGCAGCAGCAACCTGCCCTCCCCCGTTGGGAGCAGCGTGTCCCGCTCCGGCCGCCACGCCACGCTCCGGTACGGAACCCCTGGCAATCCAGCCTGGGACAGCTTTTCCCACCAGCAGCTCCCTGACCTGCCCCCTGCTCCACCTCCCAGCCCAGGTGTGGCACATGCTGGGCACTGTTTGCTCTAAGAGCCAAAAGGAGGGATGCAGGACTGCAGCCTGGCTCTTTAAATGCTGCTCATTGTATCCAGAGGATACAGAAATTTATTTATTATTTAAAATATTGTTTATTGTATCCAGAGGATACAGCAATTTATTTATTATTTAAATGCTGTTCACTGTATCCAGAGGATACAGCAATTTACTTATTATTTCAAATGCTGTCCATTGTATCAAGAGGATTCACCAATTTACTTATTATTTCAAATGCTGTCCATTGTATCCAGAGGATACAGCAATTTACTTATTATTTCAAATGCTGTCCATTGTATCCAGAGGATACAGCAATTTATTTATTATTTCAGTGCTGTCCATTGTATCCAGAGGACTCAGCAGTTCACAGGTCCTGGGTGACAAGAGCCCAGCCCACAGGTGTCAGCCACAGCTGTGGGATCATCTGAAGCCACTCCAGTTGTGGTTACAATGCATTCCAGACTTTTCTTTTCATCCATAACAACCAATCTATACCTTTACTATTACCTATAGCCTGCCATCACTACTAACATTTCCATATTCATGTTACTGCTCTCCAGTCACAAAAAGTCAGTGTGTTACAGTTTAAGCTAGAAGTTGTTTTTCAGTTTTCTTGCAGTGGAAAATTCTGAGATCTTTTCTCTACCTGCAACATTGGCTTTCTTGTTTGCCTGTGGAATCTTTGTGCTTGGTAAAAACATTTTCTGTTTGAGGTGGGTTTATCCTTTGCTCTGAGCCATACAAACCCTTCCAGCTCACTTGCTCTTTGCCTTCTAGTTACCCAGTAAAACTGGCTCAGCAATTCTTTTCTTCTATATCAAAACTTGCTTTCATTTCTATTCCTTCTTCAGATTCTGCATTCAGAGATCTTTCTGTTTTACACACACATCTGTGAGACCTTCCTGTCAAATCTTTATCCTTCCCAACAATTTGCTGCCCTCTGGAACCAGACACATGGCACCAAATGTTATTTTTTTGGTGCTTGGGGCACCATTTGTTGGGTTGTGGTTATTTATTTTTTAAAGAGCTGAGCAGTTAATAGTTGCTATAAAGTTGTTTGTTGTAAGGGCACATCAGTTTTGAAAGCAAAGAGTTACAGGAGTTAAGGTTTATGTTAAGTTTTGGTATAGAGTTTTAAATAGAAGCAGAAGCTGTTCTTGAAGGTCCTGGCAGGGCTGATGTTGCTGTGGCAGTTTTTATTTTTTTTTGAGTGATGATGATGGTGGTGAGGAGAGCAGGGACAAAAGTAAAAGGTAAAAGGCAAAAGCAAAAAGGCAAAAAGCAAAAAGTGAAGTTTTTTTTAATGCACAGATTCTTATATACAAACTTTCTAATAAGTTAAAGACATGAACTTGAACTATTTTTTTTAACTTAATAGTTAACTTACTAGTTTTAGCTTATTTAGTTTTTTAGCACACNTATTTAGTTTTTTTGCATGCCAGGTTACGTATAACCTAAGTATATGGTTTATTTTGTTTTATTTTAAAAATGTAAGCAATCTTTTTATTATAGTTTTATTATGTTTAAAACTATGTTCTTGGAGCCTCTATGGAAACACTAGTATTTAGGACTATGTTTTTCAGCTTTTACTAGAACTTGCACTTTTACACTGGTATTTGAGACTTCTGCTTTTTAAAAGTACTTAAAACATTTTTTTTGCTTATTTACTTACTTGCTTGCTTATTTTAAAACCTTTATGTGTGAGTGGCTTAATATACTTCCATTTATTCAAAGGTTTTAATTTTTTAATTCAATCCTTGCATTTTGATTTCTCCCTGAAGAATTCAGAGGGACTCTTTGACTTACAGACTCCAACATCAAGGAGCCTCTCAGGGGTGGAAGGATTCCTCTCAGGAATCACTTCCAAGGGCAGGATGAGCTGAGGATGTTTCCCTGTTTTCCTCCTCTCCAGAGCAGAGCTCAGCATTTCCATGGGCTCCCATCCTGTGTCCTGCCTCTTCCAGCAGCACATTCCTTCCGTGCTGCCACCAACAGGATTATTTTGGATTCTTTGGAAAGGCCACATCCCTCCCCAGACCTGCTGTCACCCTGTCACCATTCCACACTTGACTACAGGCAGCAGTGCAGGGGCTTGGCACCACCTAATTAGTGATTTATCAATCAGCCTCATCTGTCTTCTTCTCAGAGCCAGGGTTAACAGAAACATGACTGAAATGGTTTTTCTCGTGTTCAGGCTTGGATGTTTGTTATTTTAGATTAGAAAGTACAGAGAGTGTGGCAGCACAGTAAGGAAAAATGGCTACAGGTGCAATTGCTGCAAGGTCTTTTAAAGCTAGACAGTCCAATAGAGGATTAACACCGATATTATTTATACTTTTGACCCAGTAACTAAATTCCCATGACCCTTGGAGTGACACTGACTGACCAACCAGAAATTACTGCTTGAAACCATGAAGGAGAAGGAAGAAGAAAGATGAACAAAGAAAGAGACAGGGCCCAAAAATCTCCATCTTGTCCTATACCTGTTACTATACTATAAAATCCCCAAACTCCAAACCCTTCACCATGTGAAATCACACACTTTTATTTAACTACACACCCATGATTTTAACTCCATCACTCAAATTTGGAAGCTTCTCCAAGGCCTCAGGTCAAAAGCAGTGTTCTCCTGGGGGTCAGTGCCTGACAGCACAGAAAGCTCAAAAATCCCAGANTGCCGTCTCGTCTCTTTGGGTTTTTTTTTTTTTTTTTTTTTTTTTTTTTTTGGCTTTTATGGAGTTTTGCTCCATAATCCTGTGAGCACAGCAGAGTCCAAAAATGGAGCAGTGAGGCCTCCCTTCCAGCCTGTCCTTTCCAGCAGAGGTGGTTTTGCTTTTCCAGGCAGTGATTTTGGCCCTGAGGTCGATGTTGAGTGTCTCCAAACCTTGTACCTGCAGGATTTAATTCAGGCATGGAGAGGAGGGGAGCTCTGGGATAGAAATCCAGCTGTGGAGTGCAGCAGGGTCACTTGGCCAGTTGATTTAGGGTTTTTTTTAGCGGTTTTGGTGTTTTTCCTCCTTAATTGCTCTGCCAGAAGTGGCAGAGCCCGAGCTGGCAGGAGGCTCCAGTTCTGCTGAGTGCTTGGGATTAGGAATTCCTAAATCAGGATTGCCTTACATGTCTCTTACATTGTTTCTCTTCATTTCCCTCCACCTTTTCCCCTTTCTCACATCTCCCTTTACCCCCCACCTGTCTGACTCTCCGCTCCAACATCTCCATTCCCTTTTCCCGCTGGAATGCTCCTTCCCCATTCTCCCACCTGTCCCTGTGCTCTCATCCCCTCTCACACACCCTCAGATTGGTTTCTCTGCCCGACCACCTTGAGCTCCAGCTGCTTGGCAGCCCCCAGCCCGTGGAGCAGCTTCCCTTTGTGCTCTGCCCATGGCAAATCCCGCAGGGAAAATCCCTAAGTGCCACCGGGAGCTGGCCCTGCAGGGCACAGAGCCAGCCCTGGGGCCAGCACTGCTGCATAATGTGGTGGCCACATGGGCTAGGACAGCCCCAGGAAAAGGGCTCCAGGCTCCAGCACGTGTGGTTACCCCATTATAATCCCATTATAATCCCATTATAATCCCATTCCCTAGAGCGGGATTTTGGAGGACGCTTGGCATGGAAGCAAGGGCTGGGTTCTCCTTAATCATGGTGCAAATTCTTGTGTTTGGTACCTAAATTTAGAGTTTTTAGTGCTTGTCCCTCTTATTTCCCCTTTTTTGTTATAAATAGAGGCTTTAGTCATACCCAAAACTGCCAGGGAAATGGGACCCGACAGCCAAAATCCTCCCCCTGCCTCCAGAGCCATCTTGGCGTTTTTGGATTGGATTTTTTAGGGATTTTTTTCTTAAATCCGTGTTTCTGATGTTCTTTAAATCTGTATTTTTAAGATTCTTTTAAATGGGCATTTAAAAATAATGTGTATTTTTAAAAAATACGCTTTTTTTTTTCCCCCCCAAAGGTCTGTTTTTAAAAGCGTGTTTTTTTCAATAGTATGTGTGTTAAAAAAACCCCTGAAATCAATAGCTGGGGATTATGTGTGTTATGAAAACCCTGAAAGCTAAAGGTAGGTGAGAGATTTTTTAAGAAGGGAGGGATTTTTTTTTAATGATTATAAACTTTTAATTGTGATTTTTGTAATTAGTAAATATTGGTGAACTGAAGGAGAATCTTCTCCTCAGAAAAAGTGCTCAACTGAGGGGGGAGTACAGGGTGGATTTTTTGGGCAAAACCAGGAGGTTCTTCCCCATCTCCAGGTGTTAAATGAGAATTTTGGGATGTGTGGACACCCAGGCTGTGTGTGGAAATTCCTGGAATTCTGGAAACTGTGCAAGGAGAGGAAGGAACCCCAGAATTCCAGACTGGTTTGGGTTGGGAGGGTTTGAACCCATCCCATTCCATGGGCTCCCACTCCCCCAGGCTGCTCCAAGCTGGGCTGGAAGATTTGGAGAAGGATGAGAAAAATCTCCAGGAAAATGCAAAATTCAGGATTTCAGGGATGGGCAGAGCTCTGTCCATGCTCCAGGACCATCCCTCTCTAATTTCAGCTCCTTTTAGCAGTGCTGGAGCTGCCAATTCCCAGCTCCCTGGGTTTCCCTGGCAACTGAGAGGGTTTTTTATCCTTAAGAGGAGGCACAGGGATTTGGGAAACCAACATCAAAATGAGGGCAGGGGGATGAAAAAGGGGGAAGAACCTTTGGGGATTTCACTGCTGCTTTTTTGGGAGAGGGAGCTTTCCTGAGAGCCAGGCTCGCTGTCAGATAAATATTAATGCAGGCTTTGCAGTGTCCCAGCCCATTAGAAATTCCCTTTCTTCTGTGAAAAAATATTGGAGTTTTCATGTGGATTGAAGTGAGAAACTTCAGTTTTCCTCCAGAATCTGTGGAGTGTGTGAGGAGAGAGTGATCCAGGCAAATCCATCAATGGGCTTTCAGTGCATTCAGTAATTGGGTTTAAACTTGACACGGTTCTGGGAGCTGCAGTCACCGAATTCGGGCTCTGCCAGTGACACTTCCCCTGCCCAGGGGCCTGGGGATGTCATCATTTTGTCAGATCCTTCCTAATTTACCAGAGCATCTTTGTGAGCAGCTCCAGGACATCACACAAACCCCAAACTGCTGGGATGAGCCAAAACCTCCCTTTCTGAAGGAGTTTTTTGCAGCTAAATTGCAGGGATGGAGCCCAAAACCCACCCAGCCCTGACGAATTGCAGCTTCTCATCTCGGTGAGATCCACCCTGGGCTGGGTATTATCCAACAGGATGGTATTTTTAGCAGCTAAAAAGGTGAAAATGATGGGAGAAATCGGCTGTGATTTGTATTAAATTGAGGAATTCGAAGTCCAGAAGGGTTTGGGATTTAATTCCAGCCTTCCTTCCACTGATCCAGGCTGCTCCAAGCTGGCCTTGGGCACTTCCAGAGATCCAGGGGCAGCCACAGCTTCTCTGGGAATTCCTAATTCCCAATATCCCATCCAGCCCTGCCCTCTGGCAGTGGAAGCCATTCCCTGTGTCCTGTCCCTCCATCCCTTGTTCCCAGTCCCTCTCCAGCTCTCCTGGACCCTCTTTGGCCCCTGGAAGGGGCTCTGAGCTCTCCCTGGATCCTTCCCTTCTCCAGGGGAACATTCCCAGCTCTCCCAGCCTGGCTCCAGCCTTGAAGCAGCTCCATAGCCCTAAAATAATAATAATAAAAAAAAAAAAGGTAATTATTCTTTATCAGAAACATTTTTCTGTCAGATCTGAGTGAGAAAAGGAACCCCAAACTCTCTATTCCAGCCCAGGATCAGCCTTGACTTTGCTGGCTGTTGGTTTTCCCACAATGCTGTCTTCCCCTCATCCCAAATTTTGGGATTAGCTCCCTCCCCACATGTGCCAGCTCCTTGCAGCCCCTTTCCCTCTGCAGGAGCTTCCACAGGCTCAGCTTTTTCAGCTCCTGCTCTTCTGCAGGGGAAAGGGAGGTTTTGTAGTTCCCCTTTCCAAGGAGGGGCCGTGGAAATGAAAGAGGAACCATCTGATTTAAATTAGCAGGATAAATATCCTGGGGGTGACATCATCTGGGACCTGCAGCAGACAGGAAATCCAGCCCGAGTCCTCCAGCTGCTGGGCCAAGCCTGGGGAAAGCAGGAATGAAGGAAAAGCAGGAGAAGCTCATCCAGCCTTTCCCTGGCTCGTGGTGCACAAAGGGAGGGGTTGGAGCTGCCTCGCTTTGGGGAGGAAACAAAAACATCAGGGAGCCTTGGGATGGCTGCAGACACAGGGAAAAGCCTGAATTCCAGGGGCAGATTCACTGGAGAGAGCTCCCAGAATTCCCACTTTTTCCTTCCAGGCAGGGATATTCCTCAGCAAGCTGCCAGGGTTGGATTTGTTTTATTTATTTTATGTTGGAGAAGCTGTTTGGATGTGTCCCTGAGGGACTGAGAGCCCTGTGGATGTGGCACTTGGGGACAAGGGCCACTGGTGGCCTTGGCAAGGTTGGATTCCATGGTCTTGGAGGGTTTTCCCAACATGAATGAACCTGTGCTTCTGGAAATTTCCTGGAATTTGTGGTCCAGGGGCAGAGTGGTGCTCAGGAGTTGCCATAGCAAAAAATCCTCCTTAGTTCTTGGTGCTGGTGGTGAAGGAATCTCATGTGGGATGGGATGGGATGGGAATCCAGCACAGAATTCCCTCTGTTCTGAGGGCTTGGCTCAGCACAGGAGCTCTCCAGGGAATATTCCATGTCCTGGGATCCCCTGGGTCATGCCCTGGCACAGGGGGAAGCTCTGGGAGCTGGGAGTGTGCCCAGAGGAGGGAGCTGGGTGATGCCAGAGGATCTGATCCCAGGAAATCCCACCTGGACAGGAGGCAGAGCCAAGCCCTGGGCAGATCCCAGAGTGGAGTTTCCTCCCTGGGAAGATTCCAGAATCATCTGGAATCACTTCCCACTATCCCACATTATTCCAGCCTGGCCTTGGGCACTGCCAGGGATCCAGGGGCAGCCACAGCTGCTCTGGGAATTCCATCCCAGCCAGGAATTCCCGATTCCCAATATCCCATCCAGCCCTGCCCTCTGGCAGTGGAAGCCATTCCCTGTGTCCTGTCCCTCCATCCCTTGTCCCCAGTCCCTCTCCAGCTCTCCTGGAGCCCCTCCAGGCCCTGGAATGTGCTGGAAGCTCTCCCTGGATCCTTCCCTTCTCCAGATGGACATTCCCAGTTTTCCCAGTTTGGCCTGGAAATCCAGGTGTGGAGAGGTTTAGGAGGGATCATCTCAGCTTGGGAAGATTCCACCCAAGTGCTTGGATCCAAGCTGAAATTCCAGGCAGGTCAGACCCACTGCTGGACAGGCTGGAGCATCCCTGCTCCCCAGTTCTGTTTTTCCAAGCACCTGGAAATACCAAAATCTGGATTTGTGGTCGTTTTTATTGTTTAAAGAGTCTTCTCCCCATTTCCTAGAGCCAGCAGAACTGGAGGATGCTTCAATTCTGAAATTTAGGGATTCACCAGGCACTGAGGAAATTATTTTTCTTCCAGCAGTGGCATGATAAAAATCTCATTAATCTGATTTAAAATGCATGGAAAATAATTGTGCAGCCTTTCATAATTTAAATCTGAGAGAAACCAGTGTAGGAACTAAAAATACTTCAAAATCTCATTTTCTTTTTGCTGTGCTTTTCATATTTGGTGGGATGAACGTGTGGAATTGGCAGGTCTGGGCTGGTACACCAGGACAGAATTCCCAGTTTGAGGTCACTCAGCTCCTGTTGGGACATTTGGGGACAGGAATGGCCCAGAGCTGATCCAGGGGGGCGTGGGACAACCCTGCACCCCCATTCCCACCAGGAGCATCCCAAATTTCCAGGTGCAGGTGCAGAGCTTGGGGCCTCCTCCTGTGCTGCTCCCAAAATTCAGCCCCAGTGCTCCAACCCCTCTGTGCTGATCCCAAACTGGGTCACGTTTCCCAAAATCCTGCAGTGCCCTGAGCTGATGGATTCATTCATATTTATGGATGGGGAAAAAAAAAAAGAAAAAAGAAAAAACAAAAAAACTCCTTTGACAGAATCCTGCTTTGGATTTGGGGCTTCCTTTCATCTCAGCAAGGCTGGGAAGGAAAAGCCCAGGGGAGGGATTGTGGAAAACTGGGAATTGTGAGCAGGGTGGGCACAGGGAACACCCAGCCCTGGTGAGGGACCTTGTTCCTCTTGGTTTGTGCATTTAAAAAGGGGGAATTTGCAGGGATGAGCTATGGAGTCACAATAAACCAGTGTGGTATTCCCTGTTCCTGCTTTTATAGTGGATTTAAACAGGGGATTTTTAGGGATGAGCTGGGAATTCACAATAACCAGTGTGGTATTCCCTCTTCCTTGCCCTTTTTGTGGATATAAACTGAGAGAATTTGCAGGGATGAGCCAGGAAGTCACAATAAACTGGTGTGGTATTCCCTGTTCCTGCTTTTGTAGTGGATTTAAAAAGGGGAAATTTTCAGGGATGAGCTGGGAATTCCCAATAACCAGTGTGGTATTCCCTGTTCCTCCCTTTATCATGGATTTAAACAGAGGGATGAGCCAGGGAGTCACAAAATCTGGTGTGATATTCCCTGTCCTTGCCTTTTTGTGGATTTAAACAGAAGGAATTTTCAGGGATGAGCTGGGAATTCACAATAACCAGTGTGGTATTCCCTGTCCTTGACTTTTTCATGGATTTAAACAGAGGGAATTTTAAGAGATGAGCCAGGGAGTCACAATTAAACAGTGTGGCATTCCCTGTTTCCACTTTCATGGTGGATTTAAACTGGGANAGGGAGTCACAATGAACCAGTGTGGCATTCCCTGTTTCCACTTTCATGGTGGATTTAAACTGGGAATTTTCAGGGATGAGCTGGGAATTCACAATAACTGATGTGGTATTCCCTGTTCCTGCCTTTATCATGGATTTAAACAGGGAATTTTTAGGGATGAGCCAGGGAGTCACAAAATCTGGTGTGGTATTCCCTGTTCCTGCTTTTATAGTGGAATTAAAGAGGGAATTTGCAGGGATGAGCAGGGAAATCACAATTAAGTGCTGTGGTATTCCCTGTCCTTGCCTTTTTTGTGGATTTAAAGAGAGGGAATTTTCAGGGATGAGCTGGGAATTCACAAAAAACCAGTGTGTCATTCCCTGTTCCTGCTTTTATAGTGGATTTAAACAGAGGGAATCTACAGGGTTGAGCAAGTAAATCACAATTATCCAGTGTGGTATTCCCTGTCCTTGCCTTTTATAGTGGATTTCAAGAGGGAATTTTCAGGAATGAGCCAGGAAGTCACAATTTACCAGTGTGGCATTCCCTGTCCCTGTTCTTTTTGGGAATTTTCCCTGTCACCTGTGCTGGCAGGAAGGGATGAGGTGCAGCCAAACATCTGGATTTTTATCCTTGCCACCACCTTTTCCTCCTTTATTTCCACCAATATTTCCTGCTTGTCCTCTGGAAAACTCCTGCATCCTCGCCCAGTGGGGGGATATTCCTCTTCCTTGCTTTTCACTCCCCAAAAAATGGAAAAATACGGTTGATGAGAAATGTTTTGGGTTTTTTTTTTTTGCAGGTACAACACCTTGCCAAGCAGAAGAACCCTCAAAAATTCCAGATTAGTGAGTAAAAAGGATGATGTCCATGTGTGCATCATGTGCTTAAGGGCCATCATGAACTACCAGGTAATTCCCTGGGATTATTTGGGTTTTGGGAAGGTGGGAGGGGGATTTTTAAGGTAGAATTGATGGAAATACTGAAATTTGCATAAAAATGTCAATATTTTTGGGAAGGAATGAGGCACAATCCTGTTATTTAGGGATTTAGAGAAAGGGCAATAAGAGCCTGGATGTGTTGGGCCAGCTCCTGTTCATTAGACATGCAGCTAATTAGGTTATAATTAGTCTGGAGTTTAGTTATATAATTGTAAGTTATAAATTAAACTAAATTATAGATTAAATATTATNTATAAATTGTGAGTTATAAAATAATATATTATTATAAAGGAGTTTAGTTATATTATATTTAGTTGTTTAGTTATATTATATTTAGTTATATAGTTTAATTATCAGTCTGGAGTTTTGGAGTAACACTCCAAAACAGGAGATATTTAGAGAAGATGGAAAACCCAAGTTTTCCCATGTATGTGCCTATGGCAAAGCTTTTGGGATAACTGGAAATATCCCGTTAGACCGAGCTCATCTTATTTTCCTGAATTTTTCCCCTCCCCAGTGGGATGCTGGGATCGTGCAGCATTCCCTGGGAGCAGCAGGAATTTGGGATTTTCTGCCAAAACCAGGAAAAGCTGCGGTGAACACCTTGAGTTTGGACAAGGAATTGGGCACAGAGAAATAGGGCTTGGAGGAGGAGAGAATGAGCTGGGGGATGGGAGAGGTGCAGGAGCAGCTCTGGGACCCTTTTTGGTGCTGGGATGGCCAAACCCAGTGCCTTGGTTTGAAAAGGCAGGAGCCTCTCTTGAAATGCACAGTGTAAAACCACTCCCTCCAAATTATTGTAATTTTGAAATTAAGGGGCTCTCAGGCAAAGATATGGGAATGGGAATTACAGTTCTTTACTAGGGAAAATTAAAATAGAAATACAGTATTACAGAAAAAACCCCACCAAAAATTATAACTTTATTATGTCTAAAAGTATGTTCTTGGAACCTCCACGGAACCTCTAGTATTTAAGACTATGTTTTTCAGCTTTCACTAAAACTCCAACTTTTACACTAGTATTTAAAACCTTTTACTTACTAAAAGCACTTAAAACCCATTTTACT
>VZTT01047396.1:0-18837 GCA_013400855.1 Buphagus erythrorhynchus
TTTATATATACATACACAGAGTTCCAGTTCAAATCTTGATAAGGCTGGATCTACTTTTGGTTATTTCTACACAGGTGTGATAAGCTCCAGTGGTCTCTAAGAGACTTTCAAGGCAGTTGTTTTCATCATGATTCACCCTGTTTTATAATGGAGTTTGGCCTGAAGTTCCTGTGCGTGGCTGCATTTCAGAGTTGCTGAATGCATGTCCTGATCATCACTTTGAATAAGTTATTTCATTGCAAACCCTTGAGTAATGGGATCTCTAATTTCCACTTTGTTGCTTAAGCAACCTCTTAGGATTTGGGCCTTCATGTAGATGTCACTGAAGACTTCCAACAAATGTGTGGTTACTGGCAAACTAAATATGTTGCAATTTCAGCTCTGTAGAAGCCTCTGCTCATACATACACTCTTGGGTTAAACAAGGACCATTTATTACACAATTAGGAATCCTCTCTATACGGTTTTATTTGATTTCTGTTCTGACAAGGACAAGTGCCAGACATTAAAAAAATTAATGTCTGATCCAACATACTTTATTCTGCCAGAGTAAGGGCTTTATTAATGAGAAAGATGTCCACAGGAAACTATGAGAAAACAGAGCAATTTGTAGTGGTTAGAAAAATGTCCCAAACCTATCTTATCAACTTTCAATAAAGAACTAGGAACATCTGGATTAAAATGAAATGCCTAGTCACTTCAGTGTGTGTGGAACAAGACTAAAAATTACCTAGTGACAGTACTCAGCTACTGGTTAACCAGCCATTGCATTTACATTCAAACAAGACAATGAGGGGAAAAAAGGACTCAAGAAAGAAGAACTCTATGCTACAGAGGCTTGATAACTATGTGGTGGTAGTTGAAATACATGAAGAGAGAAGTTGGGGAGCCTGGCTTGTTTACCAGATGTCTTACAGAGAAATTAGAATAGAGCTTCTCTTGCCTAATTTTCACACCTATGTACTACTGTCATGTTGTCTAGGAGACTGATTAATTACCTCACAAAGAAAATGATGAAAGCATTATTATGACACGTCAGACTGGACTGATAAAGCAGTAGACCATATTACAGAAGCAATTGGATATTGACCCTATACGGGGAAGGACTCAGTAGATTCAGCAATCTTTGTTTCACTAGTGGAGACCAGGATAGAAGAAGAAAGGATAAATTAGTAAAATGCATGTGATGCTGCTCAGCTGCATTTCTCCATCTGCTCAGCATCACAAGTGTTTAGTCAGCATTATTGGCAGAGGCTTATTCTAACACCTAATTCTTGTTCAGTGAATGGCACTACAACACTTGCTAAATAGAAGTGCCAAAACTGTGCAAAAATCAGAGGGAAGAAAGAAGTTTAATAGATTCTTTGCTGTAACAAACACTTCTTGCCTGATCTTTCCAATCAATTTATTCTGCTATATGATCACAGAGGGATCATTGTTAGTTGTCCTTATAGTAAACACTGCAAAGTATGTTAAATTTTTGACATTCTCTCTCTCTGTGTTTGCCTTCAGGAAAACTCCATGGAGACATTCAAACTAACTGCAGAGTAGCAGGTATAAATTAGCCTGTATGAATCTTTCTGCCACATATGCTTTAGGGTTTTCAGGATCTGGGCTAGGTCTTTTAATACTCCACGCTATGATAACATTGGAAGCCCACCAGTTTTCAATCTCCACATTGCTGTAAGTGAGGCTTTCCCTGTGGCATGAGCAGCTTGAGCTGGATTGTGCTCACCTGTTTGGTGTTCCATGGTGAATGTCTGGTATTTGTTTTAGCACATGAGGTGCTGGAAAGAGACTGAAGAATCCTTCATTGTATCAGCCCTTCTTATGCAGCAGGGTGTCTCTAAATTTAATGGACATGTCAAATGAGAAGTGTTTCTTCAAAGAAAAGTTGAAAGAAAAGAGCAGTAGAGGATTTTCTTAGCGGTATCAGGAGCAGGATTTCTCCCAACACTTGCATGGTCTACTGAGACACATTCCTTCTTAATTTCCATTCCAGAGGTCAACAGGTGGAAGATCACATCTCTGTGGGAAAACCTGCTCTGAGACACTCCTTCCAAAGGGTTTGAAAGGGTGTGGTTGTATGTGCAAGTCCCAGCAAGTGCCAGTTGCACTTCTTTACCTGGTTGGAAACCCTCTTTAAGTCTTCAGTAGTAAGGCAATGCTCTACCTGAGAGGGAGCAGGCGGAGAACATAGTATTCACAGTATTTAGAAGTTTTTCAGGTCTGTAGATGAATTAATGCACTGGGAACCAGAGAAGAATTGCAAGGGAAAAAGAAACACAAATTAAGTAGTCAAGAGACTCTGGTTTCATGTTTAGTCTGGAAACCTGTCAGGATGTCCTGTAGGTTCATTATGGCTCCAGTGGTGTTTCCCATTATATCACGCTACAGTCTAATCAAATAGAGAGTGTATATAATTCTCAGGACACTTTAAGGGACTTAAACCTGTACTTTTTCTGTCTATTGTTTTTCTTTTGGGCAGGCTTTGTGAATAAATTATGAGAAGACATGTTTTCTTCTGAGCCACTTGTTTTGTACTAGCAAGAGAAGGCAGCCTCCTTTATTGCTCAGTAAAGGACAGCTCTGCAGTGAAGTGTGTGTCTTGCAGGTCAAAAATATACCTTGGCAAGGAATTGCTCCAATGAGATGGGTGTAGGGAAGACATTCCCATTGCCACATGGACCTAGGGTCATAATGGCAGCTTGGGCTGTGCAAATCATTTTGTCCAACAGATGAAGCCCTAAAATGTTATTGGAGCATCTGAAAAAGGAATATAGTCTCTAAAATCAGGAGAGATAAAAGTGTTTTTCCAACACACAGCAAAACAAGTTTTTTCTGACCCACACTTGTCTTCCTGAAGTAGCCAGTCTGAAACCTTGTGCACATGGCTTCTAAAAGCCCTGAAATCTCAGTGCCTGCTGGTTTGTGGAGATGAAACAGAACAGAATTAATTTGGTAGCCTTTAAGAGTCTAGCATGGTGTCAAAGATGATCTTCAGTGTGTTATGAGGGAAAATTTGTGTTTCTTGTGATCTAATTTCTTTTGCTCAACAGTCCAGTGATGTAATTTAAGAGATGAGAGGAAGAGTGTTTGGTCTTTGTGCTGATATTGTTGGGGCAGAGTTAATTTTCTTCTCAGTAGGTAGGGTCTGTGTTTTGGATTTGTTCTGGAAATAGCTCTGAAAATTCGGGGATGTTTCATTTATTGTTGAGCTGTTCTTGCACAGAGTCAAGGCCTTTGCTGCTTCTCACACCGCTCCACCAGCGAAGAGGCTGAGGGTGCACAAGGAATTGGGAAGGCATACAGCCAGGACAGCTGACTCCAGCTGACCAAAGGAATATTCCAGACCATATGGCA
This sequence comes from Buphagus erythrorhynchus, assembly GCA_013400855.1. Classification (NCBI taxonomy): domain Eukaryota; kingdom Metazoa; phylum Chordata; class Aves; order Passeriformes; family Sturnidae; genus Buphagus; species Buphagus erythrorhynchus. The sequence continues at coordinate 3,363 of VZTT01047396.1, forward strand.
TTGTGCTCAGCACATAAAGCTGGGGGAAGAAGGAAGGGTTGGATGACATTTGCCTTCCCAAGGCACCATTGCCCATGATGGAGCCCTCCTTTCCTGGGGAAGGCTGAACACCTGCCCATGGGAAGTGAATTAATTACTTGTTCTGTTTTGCTTGTATACACATGGCTTTTGCTTTCCCTATTAAACTGCCTTTATCTCAACCAGTTTTCTCACTTTTACCCTTCTGATTCTCTCCCTCATGCCACTGTGGGGGATTGAGAGAGTGCCTCTGTCTGTCTGAGTTGCCAGCTGGTGTTGAACCATGACAGTTTCAGATCCAAAAAAGATATTTAATCTAAGAATTGGAAGGACAAGCCAGAGGGTCCAAAAAAATTATGTATGAGTTTTGTATACTCCAGTTTTCAGAAGAATATAATTTTACATCTTGATGATTTGAGATTTTTAATCTCCTCCAAAAATCCTTGCTTCAGTATTTTATCTATTTGTACTTTTTGAATGGTCCTTGTTGATGTTTCATATCAGTAGAAAACTGATCTTTGGAGAAAGTAGAAGCATCTGGGTATGGAACACTATTAAATATACAGTATGGCAGAAGCTGGGTGTACTCCACTTATTTTCAGCACTGCTCCATTTCATTTGAGACCATGTACTTTGCTGAGTCTGGAAATCTGTTTTCTGGGGGCTACACAAACACAAGAACATTCAGAAGCCATCCTGTTCTGAATGGCTGCTAGACTACAATCTTTCTGCCTAAACAAAAAGCTGGAAATAAACAGGGAGGGAAAGGACCAGTTTTAGAGATGTGCAGAGCTGGGCAAGTCTGATCCTTGCTGTGGTGATTTGCCAACTTGGCCATGCTGTTTCCTCAAACTATCCAGGGAGCAGGGCAGTTGCCAGTCTCTGCCAGGGTACATGCACTGCAGCTGCATGCAGAAGTGCAACAAGTCAGGCAGCAGGCAGGACACAGGGAGAAAACAGCAGTGCTTAATTTGAACTGACAGCGTTTGATGCAACACATCAGGAGCTGTAAAGGGACAGGAGGCATTTCTCTTTAGCCGGACTTCTGATGTCAGCTTGGATAGCAGATGCTCCAGCTAGATTACAGAGGCAGGATAGAAAAGGTCTCACTTTCTCACAGAGTCTACCTGCTAATTCTACTGTTTTCCTCTAGCCTTCTCAGCTTTCTCTTACATTACACTAAGACCTCTGTGATTTTCATATGGAAAAATGAAAATGTGCGGTCCTAGTTCTGCATCACTTTTCCTACAGAGGGGCAGGATTGGCAAGAAATGGTGATTAAATATTTGCACTTTCTCACTTTCCATTTATTTCAGGAATCAGCCCACACCTGCACACATGCACACATTGAAAGCTGAAGCTGAATGTGCAGTAGTCAAGGTTCATACCATCCTTTAATTGTGCCTTGTGCAGTCAGATTATACTCAGTGGTATGATGCAGAAGCATTCTGTGGGGAACACAGCAGTGGCAATCTCATCAAATCATTGACAGGAATGCATAATCTGCAGCCCTGCATAAACCCTGGGTCCTACAGGAATCTAAATCTGACCTGTTCAGCATAAGGTAATTGCTACACTTGAGATAACCTGAAGCAACTGGAGAAGGCTCAGGTGCTGACCTTCCTCTATTTTAGACCCCTGCTGGCCCAACTCAAGGAATTTTATCCTGATCCTGCCAATTGATACATATTCATACTGCTTATTGAAAGAGACAACGCCCTGGCTATTAAATCTCATACTTCCTGATGGGTTTGATGTTGTTGCTGCGGCTGTTAAGCAAAATGTGTAATTTTTACTTTCTTTTCACTTTGTTCTCTAGGAAGTTGTTTTAGCATGTTCAAGTTGCTTTTGGTATCATGGATTAACTAATCTCTGTACATTACTATTATTCCAGTAGAGCCTGGAGAAAAACGTGGGTTTAGGGGTGCCAAATAGAAGGCAAAGTATGTGCATACTATCTGCTTCTCTGCAGTGCTTTGTTCTTGCAAACTTGCTCTTACAAAACACAGCACGGAGGATGACAGGAGAAAGTGAGACCAAGAATTCAGAGCTGTGGAAATGACCAGTTAGCTGAGGGTTTGTTCCTGTTCTTGGTGTCTTGGATGGCTGTTGGATTGTTTTTTTGTTTTAATCCGTGAAGACTGTAGTAAACGAGTAAGAGGCAGTTCCTTTGTCTCTGCTCTGTTTGTATCAGTATGCAGCTATTGATATGAAACGCTGCCATTCCCTGAGCATCCCGGCTAAACAAAAACCTTTGGAACAAAGTGCTTAGAAAGGGCAAACAAGAAGCGTGGGCTTGGGGTGGAGATGCGTGTGTGAACACTGGTGTTTAATTTACACTGATATTTCTTCGTCCACCTAGAAAAGAGTTAAACGGCAGAATCACCTGATCCGCTTTTCACCTCCCGAGGTTGTTCCTTAGAATGAGAAACATTTTCCTTTCCGCTTTTGAAAGAAACAACTTCAAAACCTTTGTGGCTGAGATGGCATCATGCTCTGCACAGCCCGGGTTCAGCTGGACCGAGATGCAGCCACCGTCAGCAAGACAAAGGCAGAGATAATGAAAACGGGAACTAACCCAAAGAATTAAGGGGACCGAGCAGCATCTGATGAGAGCTGAAGGGAAAACCCGGCTGGTGTTTCCGAGCACTGTGTGGTCATTTCCACTGCGAGTGACCGGCTTCATCGCAGGATGCCAGGAGGTGAGGACGGGACCAGCAGCTCCCCCCGCAGCAGGTCCCATGTCAGTCACAGCATAGCTTGTGAAGCACAGTGCTTCTGGCCAATTACAGGAGGGGAAGCGACATAAATGGAGTTTTCTCTTCCCCCTCCGGCAGTATTTTGCAGAGAGACTGGAAGTGGAGGGAAGGAGTTAATCTCTGTGCAGTCAGACTGTGCCTCCTCCCCGCAATTTTCTCCTCAACTCCTCTGTTGTCGCTGCACTGTAGTGCTCGGGCTGAGCTGCCGATGGAGCAGTTCCCTGATTGCACTGCCCAGGCACGAACACCACCTGCTCCAAAACTCAGGCGAATTACTTTTTAAATTACAAAAAAAAAAAAAAAAACAAAAAAAAGAAAACACGAAAACACCCCCAAAACCCCCAAACCATCCCAAAAAACCAACTAAAAAAACCCCCAAAGCAAAAAAGCCCTCAGAAACAAAACCACTCATAAAAGGGCTTATTTAGTGTATGCTAGCAGTTTGCTTTCCTCTTCCCTTAGGATTCAGCTTTTTAAGTCTCTGTGGCAAAGCCTCAGCCATTGCTTTCTTGAAAGCACTCCCAGACACTGTAATTCTGCTGCTTCTGTGCATTCCTAAGCAACAGCCGCCACCACTGTCAGCTCTGCCATGAGGATCATCCTGCCTTCCCACTACTTCTTCTTTTATAAGCTCTGCTGCTTTCAGAGATCTGTGTGATTGTTCCCATGGGGCTACTACAGAAAGGCACAGTTACAAACTTAAATCAGAAAGGATCATTATTATTGCCTAGCTCCACCCTTCCCATCTAACAGAGGGCACAAAGCTTCTTGCTCAAAGTCTTGAGTGGGATCTTGTAACTTTTGGCTGAAGAATAAATTGCCTAGATACCTGTCTCCACCAAGAGAGAATGGCAGAGCAAATTCTGGATCAGATCAGTTTGTTTTCCTTGGAATCATATTTTCTTAAGTGCTAAAGTAATCAACACTTCAAAGGCAAATGATATAACACTATACTTGCAAAATTGTAGATAGGGTGTTGATCATAATACTTTTGGATTTTGACATGAGCTATTTCCTGACGAGAAACAGGAATGATACTGCATAAAGTAAGATCTCAGTATAGAAATTTGGAAGTTGCTGAAGTCCATCATGACAGTGTACACATTATTATCTATCCTTACTTTGTGCAGACTTACCCACAACATCTGACCTAAGCAGTAACCCCTCACTCCTTTAAAAGGTGCAGGTAGGATGTTTTTGTCCATTTTCACATCTAGGAAATGCTGCACCTGGAACTCCCTATTTTGCAGTATGAGTGTGGGTGCACACAGCAACCTGCACTGTGCTTTTCATGTAACAAAGTCACCTCCTCACCACTTGGCCCTGTGTTGGTGACAAGATCTGAGTTTTTATTTTAATATTTAAACTAGAAAAACATTATTCTTTCAAGAATCTCTGAACATCAGCAATTCTAAGCTCTACTTAGGATTTTTTATGACATATCTTGATTACAATGTACTCTTTTGGAGTTTATTTCAAAGGTGTGCACAAATTCAAAATCTTCCCAAGTACAAGCATGTGTGGTCTCACTTGGTATGAGGGATATCTGCTGTGCCTGTGGGGCAAATTACTGAACTGAATTTGGCCCAGAGGCATAACCAGCCTTCTGCTTCCCTTGCACAGTATCAGAAATATAATCACATAGCCCTGTTCCTAGAACACTCCTAGGCAACACAAGCTCTGCCAATAAGATCCCAGTTTTAGCTGAACTGTGAAACCAAAGAGCTGTTGACTGACACAGGGTGGTGATAGTACCTGAACCCTGTAGAAGAGTTATTGACTTTTCTCTGCATCATTTTATTTTCAATTACAGAATCAATCTAATCTGGAAAACCATTGCAGGGAAATAGTCTATTCATTGACAAAATCAAAGCATTGACTAACATGATTTTAATTTTAGGAGTAGCAATAAACTTCTTTATTTAACACTGGGTTTAGTTTTATCCTTTGAAGATCAGCCATGCTGGCCTCTTGCTTTTCACACAGAGCTCAACTTGCCATGACCCAAAACTTCAGTCTTCTTTATGGAAGAAAAATAAATATTTTTCTTTAAGAGGAGAAAGAAGAGTATTTTTTGTGATGCTTGAAGTCATATTGCATCATCTTGCAAAGCATGGAAAAAGGATATGTGACTTGTTCCCTTTTTCAGGGCCCTCAGACACAAAATATTCATCTTATACTACAACGCCCTTTGCAAAGAGGTGTTCCTCATTAAGAAGTTGATTAGGTGAAGTTGATAATGTAAATTGCCCTTACCTGTGGGAATGTGACAGTATGTGCCAAACCTCAGTAAGTTCAGTGACCTTTGGGGTAAGCTGGGAAGTGTGTGCTTACTTCAGCACTCACTGAAACTCAGCCCATCCCTGTACCTTCAAGGAGTCGTAGAGGACTGAGTCTCTGGAAAGTGAGCTACCCATGGACAGGCAGCATAAATGTCATCAGGCACGAGCTCAGCCTCCACACAGTAGCAGTGATCCTTCCTGAGCTGACAAGTTGTTGGGTTTCCATGGCAGTTTAAGGCATGCTCAGATTTCCACTCAAGCCTTAAAACCTTGCCTTTAAAATCTTAGAATTTGAATCCATGGATTGGCTCTGTCACTTCTCATCATTAACAGGAAGACAGAAGAAGCACAGACTCATTTTCCCTAGCCCAAAAGGCTTCCAAATAAGATTTCTCAGGGAGCAGGGGACAACCTGAATCATAGTTCTTGTTGGCCACAGAGAATTTCTAGCAGACAAGTGGGAAGACAAGGTGAAAAAGCAGATTGACATAGTTTGATCCCTTATCACTCTCAAGTGCAAGCTGTGCAAAAATTCATATGTACTTTGGGCTCCATTTTATATCAATGATCTCCCCCAGTAACACAACTTATCATTAGCTATGGATGTCTTATTGTCCCTCCTCCCTGCTCATTGAGTCTTCCTTGGTTAATGAAGCCTCTACATTTTTGAAATGTTGTCTCCCAGATTTGATTTCCATGCAGAATACAGCAGATTTGGTTCTGTGGTAGCCTCACTGCACTTTTATGACTGTCCCAATGGCTGGGGAAAGAAGGTAGAGAATTGGGTGAATTGCACTTGTTTCTGCAGAGCTGTTAAATTTCTTAACAACATTCTTAAACTAAGACCTAATTCACTTTGCACGTGGTATCCAAGGGAAAGGCATTTGGGGCATGTCCAAATACAAAGGCTGTAAATTTTATCACTGAGCACAGTTAGATGGGAGGAAGGGAGAGGAGGAAGGTGGGGCTGCTGCTCTGCTGCTTTTGTTGATGTCTTCATCTGGACACAACAACCAGAATGCTGCTGATCCTTTGCTTTGAGCTGTGAATGAGAGTGTATTTGTGTATTTGTCTGCCTGGCAGCATGTACCAGTTTAGAGGTAAGGAAACCATGGCAGCAAGGTGCAAAATAACTTCAGCCACGGAGCTGGTCAGTGCAGAAGTCCAGTTGTTTCGTTTTCTGAAGCCAGAGAGGTTAGTAATGCTGCCTGGTGAAAATCCCCTGCCCTGAAGGATAGCTGTGGGGGGTCCTCATGGATAACAGTATAAACTGGTGTCCAGAAACACCCTGCTACTAGCATGGCTCCAGAGTCTAATCATCATGGATATCCCACATGAGGTCCTGACCCATGCTTGCCCACACAGGTTTCAGACAGCACTAACTCTGAATCTGTGGCTGCTGTCCATTGCAAGGGAGTGTATACTTGCCCCTTGTTCACAGACAAACATTTCAGCTTCAGTTATGGGTAAAGGGGACTTTGAACTGAGACATGAGTGCACAAACTGCAGCACCCAGCAGCTTCTCCCATTCTGCCAACTGTGCTGCAAGGTGTGCTCCTGCTGCAGCAGGGCTAGAAGAAACCTAAGGATGGTGGTATAGTAGGCTGCCCCAGGAAGAATTAATGAATTTTGCTCACCTGAGTCCATAAACTTGCCTCTATAAAATTGCTACAGTGGTTTTAATCGTTCAGTTTCAATCAATACTTACAAATTAGGCTGGGGAGACTTATTCTTGTAGATAAAACTCACATCTCTATGTTCAGCAGCATGTTAGAAAGGGAAGATGCCCCTTTATCCTAACTCAGAAGGATGTTTTTATTACTGTGAGATAATCTGAAGGTGAGAGTAGCTACATAAATGAGAAGATATGGACCTTGCATTCATGTATGTGCATATACATCACAGAATCACAGAATACATCAAGTTGGAAGGGACCCCAAGGATCATCGAGTCCAACTCCTGGCCCTGCACAAGACACCCAAAGAGTCCCATTGTGGGCCTTGAGAGCAGTGTCCAAAGGCTTCCTGAGCTCTGTCAGGCTGGTGCTGTGGCCACTTCCCTGGGGGGAGCCTGTTCAGTGCCCAAGCACCCTCTGGGTAAAGAACCTCTTTCTAACATCCAAACTAAACTTCCCCTCATAAGACTTCAGGCCATTTCCTCAAGTTCTGTCCCTGTTACCAGAGAGAAGAGAAGAGAGGACTTCCTTCTCCTCCTCTCAGGAGGAAGTTGTAAACTGCAGTGAGGTCTCCCCTCAGTCTCCTCCAGACTGAACAGACTGAGTGACCTCAGCTGCTCCTCACTCAGCTTCCTCACCAGATCCTTCATCATCCTCATGGCCCTCCTTTGGGCACTCTCTAACAGCTTTATGTCATTTTTATATTCTGGCACCCAGAACTGCCCCCAGCACTGGAGGTGAGGCTGCCCCAGTGCAGAGCAGAGCAGGACAATCCCCTCCCTTGTCTGGCTGTGATGCTGTGCCTGATGCTCCCCAGGACAGGGCTGGCCCTCCTGGCTGCCAGGGCACAATGACTCAGATCCAACTTCCCATAGAGCAGGACCTCCAGGGCCCTTTCCACAGTGCAGATTTGTGGCATCTCATTCCCCAGGCTGTCTGTTCATCCAGGATTGCCCATATACATATGTGTGTATATATAAGCAGTATTAAATGTAGATCTTACTTGCCACAGACTGATCTAGAAGCACTTTGGAAATTGGAAGTGCTCCACCCCGCTTCCTCCTACACACATATTCACATATGCCCTGGCACTGGTGTTCTTTGGACCCTCAATATTACTCACAGGTTTGTAAATGGGGAGCTGAAGATGCCAGAGCAGGAGAGACAGAAGGAAACAGAAGCCAGCATCTAGAGGGGCACTGATTACAGCCCAGGGACAATCCTCCCCACTGGTAAGGGTGGCATGAGATCTCTAGTAACCCCACAGTTCATCCATTTCAGCATGACTAAAAGATTGCCCTCACTGTTTAACTTGGTATCATTTGTGTTGAAGCCACATGGAGAGTGAAGTTCACAGGGAATGGAAACATAAGCTGAGCCCAAAAAAACCCTGTTGCCACATAACCCCTCTGGCCCCCTAGCAGTTGAGTTTTGTGTAAGTTAGCACCCCTGCTGCCCCTCCTGAAGGCACTGAATTCTGTCTGACCAGAGCACAGCCAGCAGCAGCACAGCTGCAGGCTAGGAGTGATGGGAGGAGGCTAGTTCTTCAGCTCTGAGCTTTGTTGACACCCGCTTGTATTTTACCAAGATTAGTGTTTGTATGCTAATATGCTAAAGGAGAGGCAGAGCTGGTTTGACAGACGCGCACTTTGTGTTACAAAGAAATTCCTGGAGCAGTGAAAATTTTCAACCATGCAGAAATCTTTTGATGTTGCAAACTGTGTTCAGAATGGCAGCACTTCTTCCTGGAGCCCTTAGCCATGAGTATGTAGATATTGACTTTAAACAGAGACAGGATGGTACTGGGTGAAGGTTTTATTCATGGAACACTCTTTGACACACAGACATATTTGATACAGCAAAGGTAGGGAAAAGTCTCAAAGCTGGAAGATTTTTTTCTTCTCTCTTGCTTATAAGGAGTGCATAATCAATGGATGTGCCACTGAGTGAAATCAGAATTATATCAACAAGATGAACTGGCTGAGCACAATATTGCAAGGGCCAGTCCCAATAGTCAATCTGAAAAGGTAGAATTGCAGTCATTTGATAATAACAGTTTCTTCAAGTGTGAACTATCAGTTCAGAATTTCATTATCAAGTGCTGCTGAAAAATGTATATGTTTATATTTAGTTATACAGCAATCTGCAGCTACATGTGGAGAGCAGAATTACAGTGACATATACATGATGAAGCTTCAAGTGTTATTCCATTACTGGAAATCGCTAATGTCACATGAGTTCAGATTACTGTGATTTATCTTAAACCCTTTAAGATACAGCTTAGAATTGAGCTTTTGGGGTCAAATTGGGGTGAATCCAAGCAAAACTTTCAAATTTTCATAACTTCCACCTGAAGTTACCACTCCAGTCAAGCCAAAAGCTTCTGAAAGTGAGCAGGCTTCAGATAATCTAGTGAAATAGTGTGTTTGCACTGAAACCTGAAGCTTAATGAGATGCACATGTTTGATGACAAGTTCTGCAGAGATCCAGCTGTGGCATATGGGTAGGCTTCAAGTGCATCTCTCAGCACACCAGGCTGTTAAATGTCAAACAAAAGAGCACAGGGACAGAGTATGGTGACAGCCTACATCGAGGAAAGAGCAGATATATATATATATATAAAATCTTATTCCATTCATTGTTTTCATTTGTCATGAAGGATTTATTGTGAAACCTGTCTTGCTCATCAAGAAAGCAGCAGTATAAAAATGTAAGAGACCTGGAAAGGGAGGTAATATTAAAAGTGCTCTTGAGCCTGAGCAGTCTTGAGAATCATGGGACACACAAATGATGTGTGGTTGTAGAAAATGGAAATTAAAAGTTTCTGGGAAAATGATCTGGAGGAGCAGGAAAGACTGCTCAACTGTGCAGATCCAGATGTGTGACATGAGACCATCATACCGTGTGATGGAGTGTGGGAGTAAGGCAGGACATTTTGTGAAAAGTCTGCAAGTGCTAAAGTGTTCTTGCCAAAAGAAAAAAAGTCATTTATCATGGGAGGGCTCAAGGTGACAGCAAAGGGAAAAAATACAGTGAGTTGTTCAGGACTAAGAGGTTATTTCTATCATTTAGGGATATTAAGAAGTTTACTGACCAAATAGATGCTGGATGCTCTGTCTTTCCTAAAGATAAAGGTGCTGAAAAGATCACTTGGTGCTCATAGCTGTCTGTATTATGAAAAAGTTAACAAAATGAAACTTGATGGAGGGCAGAAATATGAGAAGCAGAAATCAGTATCAGTGGTGTGGCAATCAGTGCAAATGATGCAAGAAATATGTAGAGCTTGTAACAGACCCAGGTCACTGTCAAAACATTTACAAAATACAGGAAAACTGTGCATAGAGAGCAGGGAAAGAGATTCCTATGTCATGAGAGATGTTCTTAGGATTGTAACACAGTGCATCAAACTGGAAAAGGAATTTTCAATTAAGAGTCACAAGCATGCCATTACTGGCAACATCACGGTCAGTGTGAGGTGTTTGTCAAAATGGAAAGGTGACAAACAAAGCTGCAATGAACTGCCAGTCAAAAGAACTGTGCCTGAGCTGGCAGAGCATGCCCTGAGAAAAGGAAAAGTTTAGAAAATTAAGATGTAAGTCGTCTAATGTGGTGATGTAAGTCACCTAACTATGTGTAACAGTACATGCTCCATCTGTCAATGCACAATCATATTGTCTGCATCACACATTTCACACTCATGATAAGGCCATTGTATCTCTGTTTCTCTGGCCATATGGGTCTCAAGTGTGAGTCAGGTAGAAAAAAAAGGCTGCAGGCTTGCTACAGGTTAAAGAAGGAGACAAAGCTTTACCCCTTAATCTTTCATTTTTCTATTGTAAAAATTAGGTTCTCACTGAGAGGCAGGTGCACAAATCCTCAAGGAAGGACAAAGGGCACTGATCCCTCTTTCTCCATTTTTGTTCAGAGATTGTTCCTGTGCCTAATTGTCAGGATAAGAGCACAACACTAAACTGGCAGCCAAAATATCCTGTGATAGCCCTGATTGCTCTGGTCATGTGATGAGAAATTACTGGACTGAACAGCAGAAAAGCAATGACAATATCCAGAAGAAAGAGGCAGAGAAGATCTGTTTTGAACATAGCTCAATGAAGGCACAACACAAATGCAAGAAAAGCAGTCAAGCATGGACCAACCCAGAAGGGCAGAGACTGTCAGGAGAAAGGACTGAGATTGCTTAGTGAACAATTTTCAATTTCAGGCAGAAAGATAGAATTTGGTGAGGATGTGACCAGCCTGTGGCTGTAGCTTGTGAGAGACCATGGAATGGGACTGGGTTGGATGACACTTGACTGATGGAGGAGACGTAGGAGATGCTGAGACAGATATCAGCAGGTCAGCCAGGAGTAGGTGTGTAAGAGCCCATCTTCCTGAGACAACATATGTGCCCACACATATCCCTGGCAGTCACATCCAATATTGGAAATGATAGGTACTGTCAACAGACATATGGATATCATCTGGCTCATGTGGCATCTTGCTCAGAGTCATAAAAAAGTGAAAAAATGAACTCTACACAATGTGAGTGAATGCCCAGGACAAGGAAATTGAGATCAGATTCAGAGATTGGAAATTATTCACTGAATTATTTCCGTGTTAGTTCCAAAGCTGAACAATCTGTTGCTAGTATGGATTTATCTAAAAAAAGTTACATAACAGAAGATTAGTAAGATTGACTGAAATTACAGAAAGTGCCATACTTACCGTGATTTTTGAGCAACCTGAAGGCTTATGGTATTTTGTCTTTTACAGGTTGCCATCTTTACAGGTTTTTAAGTAAGAAAGGAAATTTCAAATGAGTTCTAAAAAGTGGTATGGTTTTATATAGAACAGTAGTTTTTAATCTGTTGTCTATGAGACATTAGGAGGTAGGCTGCAAAGCATTATCAGTTTATTTTCTTTAAAACCCACGCAACATATTCCCACGTATTCAGACTGGGAAAATCACCTCGAATTTAGAAACATCCTACAATATATCTCAAGAACGCATTTATTTTAAAAGAAAGCACTGCGCCTGTAATAGCCCATTCAACTATTTTTGTAACAATTGCACTCACTGTACTTAAAATTGCTTTGTTTTCATATTACCTGGCACAATGACAAAAACCAATGACACATGAGCACAATGGCAAGTGCTTGTCCCAAGAACCTCAAGTATTGTGTTATACACTCAAGGGGTGGGTGGGGAATCTGATTTGAGGGGGGAAGTTTTGCATGCTGACAGGACAGCGTGGGATTGAAAATCTGGTAAAACCTGGTTGCTGGCAAGGGAAGACTGGGGAGGTACAGAACACATTTCAAGTTTTAAGTACAAAATTGGTGGAAGTTTTTGTCAGTTTATTTTGTATGTAATTTCCACTTTTAGTTAAAGGTTCATCTGAGATCAGTCTTGTCTGTTAAGCAAACACCATTTTTGACATTACAGCATCATAGCGTTGGAGCCTGTGCACCATGAATTAGAGTGCTAATGACTTTAGAAGAGCCTGGCAGGACTCAGTTGGCTCTCTGTGGTGAAATTCTCTGCATTTTTATGTGCTCTGCTTGGTACACTGGCCCACTGAGCAGTTGCATGATGTCAGATTTCCTGTCTAGGACATTAGCTTTCTAAAGCTTTTTGCTGTTATGGTGTGACACACCAAGCTGCAGAAAAAGAATGCTTCTCATCAAAGAATTAAGGTCCTTGAACTTGTGACTCTTGAGCAGCTGAATTATTTTTGGTTATATCTTTATACCTTGTGAACAGCAGAGTGGAAGTTAACAGGATGAAGTTAACATGCTTTTTGGTTCTCAAGGGAGTCAGGCACACTTCACTACTGCTGGTAAAACTTGCACAGGTTTTTTCATAAAAAGAATTGTAGAAACAATAGCAACATGGCCATTACACACATTAGAAACATTTGCATTGTTCAGAAAAAAAGCAGGGGGCTTCTGTATGAAATAAGAGAACCTAATTATGATATACTAGTAGTAAATATTAAAAGATAAATACTTGATCATGTAAATGGAGTGTGTGTGTGTGTGTGTGTTTGAATTTCTGTGAAGATTGCTGGAAGAAAATTATTGTACTTCCCTAAATTAGGATCCACTCAGATCAGTAAGCCATAAGCCTGCTGGACAGTGTCTTCCTCTGTCTGCTTTGTGCATCCCTGTATGCCTCTGAGACAAAAAGGTCTGCCTCTTTTTGGCCAAAGCCTGGAGTTCCTTTCAATTAGCAGCACCAGACGTGCGTTCACTTCTCCATCTAAGGGCAGGAGGAGCTACAGGGGGGAGTTGAGAGAGATTTGGGGGCACACACTGAATCCACACTGGACACAAGAAGCATCTTGTTTAGTGCTTTGTTACAGAAAAAACTCTGGCATGAGAGATGCATGGGTGGAGTTGCAAGCCCTTCCTCTGCTGGGAAACAGCATCTGGTTGTATCTCCAACACACCCTTCCTCCTGCCCTTAGTGCCTGGCAGTGTGGGGACACGAGGGGGCTGCCACTGCAGGAGAGAGCAGTCCTCTGTGTGCTGCTTCTTAAGGGAGTTTCCCCTCAAAGGGGAGCCTGTGCTTGTCTTTGCTGGGTGTTTTAGGGATATCTTTGTGTGGACTTAGCAGACGTGAGTATGTGGTTTGGTTCTGTCAGGACAGGTGGAGTTGCTCAGGACTGTGTTAAGAAGATGAATTGTCTGCTAACAGCAGGCAGGGGGTCCTGCAGCTTTCCCTGGAGCCTCTGAGACCAGCCTTGGTGGTGAGGAGACCATGGCCAGCCAGATGGTGGACAAGGTCCACAAGGTCCAGGGGTGGACAAGGTGCTACACACTTGGCTGAGCTGACAGTCCCTACTGTTTCTGTTTAAACAAGCATGCTTTAGAAATTGCAATGCTGTTACCTGGCTTGTGCATCACCAAAAAGGCAAGCAGGCTTCACAGCAAATGGCGCTGAGCAATAAATGTACTTATACTGTGTGACTTCATGTGGTGACCAGTGACAGGACCAAAGGGAATGGCCTGAAGTGATAGGGGAGGTTTGGTTTGGATATTAGGAAAAGGTTCTTCACCTTTGGGTGTTTGGGCTCTGAATAGGCTCCCCAGGGAAGGGTCACAGCCTGACAGAGCACAGGAAGCGTTCAGACAATGTGCTCAGGCACATGGTGTGACTCTTGGGGATGGTGCTGTGCAGGGACAGGAGTTGGACTTAATGGTCCTTGTGGGTCCCTTCCAGTTCTGCATATCCTGTGATTCTGTAATTCATATGTCAACAGGACAGGGAAAGGAGAGAATGTGCAGGAGAAAAAAACCACAGTAACTCACAGCTTCATTTCAGACCTGTTCCTCTCTCTGCTTCAGTGATACAGGTTCCTGATTAAATCAGGACTCTACCATTTTTCAATCGAAATTATTTGCTGCAATTCTGAAACAGAAACAATAAAGTAAGGCCTGTCTATGCCACCCAAATCACTATGACAGCACATCTTTGGCTAATGATTGCCAGCAGCGTTTGCCTTTTGCCCAACCAGGAATCTTTACCTGCCTCTGTAGGAAGTGGCGTGACTCACTTTTTTTCTTCAGATGGAAACATTCCAGTCCTTAGCATAAAGTGAGGAGAGTGATTCTTGATCCCTAGGCAGTTATTTCTAAGGATGCAGGAAGCAAAGAAATATACAGAGTTCTATGAAGGCACAGCCCCCCACACTCCACGCTCCCTTCCAAGAAGGATCAATTCAGGCTGTAATGACTATGCACAAGAAAAGGTTACTGAGATGATCAAGGAGTGAAGATCCTATCTTATGTGAATAAATCAGAAAGGCTGTGGCTGTTCAGCCAGGTAATCAGGAATGGAGGAGGAGAGATGATTCCTGTCTGTAAATCCTGCATCTACATGTGCATTAGCTGAGAAGAGAGAAAATAATGACACGTGTTGGCACAAAACCTAACACCTTTATTTGGGATATATAGGAGTATGTCTAAATTTAAGCAAGAAGTTAGGAGGCTTTTAGCTGCTTCAGGGATGTCTCAGCTGTTCAGCTTTAGAATAAAAGCCTTTGCTTTTCTTTCCAGAGTCTACAACAAAGGCATTATTTGTCTTTCCCTGAGAAGTGAGAGCACATGTCCTAAAACATTTCCAGCAAAGACATGCACTGGAGCAATTTGTGTTCTCTGACTTCTGTTTCTACAAGGTTTCATCTTAGACTGATGCAACAATTTCTTAAATGAAGAAACTGGGTTTTAATCTATTTGTTTTCTTCTTGCCTTTTTCCTCCCCAGACTCTCCATTTCTATACAAGTGCTACAGGTCTCTCTTGAGCTTGCAGGGGTGGAGAGTAATTTCTGCCCTTGCTAAATTGCTGTGGCATCAAGCAAAGTAGAGGGAAGGAGACCAGAGGAGCTTTTCTGCAGCATCTCTCTCATAGCTGCTCAGTCATATCACAGACGATGTGGTTTTATGGACTACAGAAATATCTTTTGTGAGTGTAGCATTTCTCCCTGGTTTTGCCTAGTTTAAATGAAGCCTAAAAGGAGTATGGATGGGTGTGATGGATTTGCCTGTGAAACTGGGGACAGTGCTTACAAGCCCAAGCAGTGTTTTCTGTTCTTATGTCCCTTTTCATTCAGTACTGAACAAACTGGTGTCTGAAGAAAATGCTGTCCTGTGCTTTGGATGGGACACAGAACATGAGTAAAGACTCTGTGGTTGCTGGAGTGTTAGAGCTGTGCTGGAAGGGTGTCTTGGTTTGAAAAGA
>VZTT01047397.1:4123-27661 GCA_013400855.1 Buphagus erythrorhynchus
CAGTTAAGTAACTAGGAATGTGTTTGAAGTCTGTCATGCTCAAGTGCTGAACAGAATTCACGTGACAGTACTCCAGACTTATCACAGAATTAACAAAATGCAAACATTTTGATGAAAGACTTTGCTCAATAGCGTCAATTGTATGTTATCTTTTTCTCAATCTGTCTTTCTAAATTTTGCTTGTTCTGTCGAGGCTATTGAAGCCTAAAGCATAAAGCAGGAGTTCTGAGCTTCTTTAAAGTCCATAGTAAAACCTCCTTATCTAAAATGAGATTGACAAAGAGCAACAGCCTCTAAAGGGAAGGTTTGTATGGGAGTTTACTTTTCAAACTGTTTTCTAGTGCAGGTGTTTAATGTTAAGAGTTACCCTTTAATGCTAAATGTTCCAGTCAAACTCTGTTCTCATTTACTTTGAGAGATATGACAGACATGACAACATAATGACATATCTTTCTCAAGGAATAACCTTGCCCCTGCCAATAAAAGAAAACAGTTAGAACAAGAAANCAATCTGTCTTTCTAAATTTTGCTTGTTCTGTCGAGGCTATTGAAGCCTAAAGCATAAAGCAGGAGTTCTGAGCTTCTTTAAAGTCCATAGTAAAACCTCCTTATCTAAAATGAGATTGACAAAGAGCAACAGCCTCTAAAGGGAAGGTTTGTATGGGAGTTTACTTTTCAAACTGTTTTCTAGTGCAGGTGTTTAATGTTAAGAGTTACCCTTTAATGGTAAATGTTCCAGACAGTCAAACTCTGTTCTCATTTACTTTGAGAGATATGACAGACATGACAACATAATGACATATCTTTCTCAAGGAATAACCTTGCCCCTGCCAATAAAAGAAAACAGTTAGAACAAGAAAATATAGTTTAAACCTCTAAACTTTGAGGACTTAGTGACAAAGGCTGTCCTCCAAGGATAATATTCCTGTTCTGCTCCCTCACAAATCTGTAATTGTATATTTTTGGTGGAGTGCTCCAGAGCTTATTGATGATTGGATTACTGACATCCAGCATTTTGTTGAGTCAGACTTGTTCTATATTTAACACTAAAATGAAATCACTGCTATCATTGGTAATTTGAAATGTGTAAATGGTTTTATTAGCTTAACTTTTTGCCTTTTGTTTAGGGTGCGCCAGTTCATAGAGATGGTGAATGGTACAGACAGTGAAGTGCGGTGTTTGGGAGGCCACAGTCCAAAATCTCAAGACAGTTACCCTGTTAGCCCACGGTCATTCAGTAGTCCTAGCATGAGTCCGAGCCATGGAATGAATATTCACAATTTGGCAACAGGCAAAGGGAGCAGCACACACTTCACCGGTAAGTTCACGTGGAGGATAGACCACACAGATTTGGACATACCACACCACATGGATTGTTAAATTTTTTTAAACTTAAGATTTTATGCTGAATGCTGTGTGTCACAGTAACATTTTAATGATTAAAATATGTGATTTCCAGTCACTGGAAAAGCCAGAAGTTTCATTGCATAATTTTTGCATGTGCTCTTGGCTTTACTTCTTGCAAAGTAGGTTGACACCAATTTCTAAGAAGTGCTTCCCTCTGGGAGGTGGAAAGTTCTGACATAAATTTCTGTTGTCCTTTTGATGATAATTTATGGCTCGGGCAAGTTGGTTTAAATCCAGTAAGTGGTGTATATGATCCATTTCCTGTGGTGTTGATGCAGAAGTCAGAATAGCTGTGGTTGAGCAGGAAACACCAGAAGCTGGGTGGTATGGTTGAATAAAAGACGTGCTGCTGGCAGCCACATTTCAGTCTGCACAGTTGAAACATTTCTTAGAGGATTTAAGTAATGGGAAATCTTCAGTGGAAAGCCATGAATGTTCAGAGCTGCCCCAAGCTTATGGGGAGATCCCCATGCCTTCCAAAGCACCCCTGCTGAGAGGAAGCTGAGCATGTTAGAATGGTACCTGAACATGGCATCCTTGAAGACTCTAAAGGTAGCAGAGACCATCAGCTTTCACTTCTGTTTCATTTCCAAATCCAAACTGGAGCTGACTGGGGGCACTTTATTTTTTTTTTTTTTTTCTCTCTCTGGGGTGGAGTGGAAAGCCAGTGTAGCCTGGTCATCAGAGTAACTGCTCCCCTTGTAAGGACAGCAGCTTGGCTTTTCTTTCCTCTGTGTCAAGAAAGTGCCATCTCGTGTGTCACTGGAGAGCCACTCAAATTTTCTGGTTGTTCTCCAGGTGGTTATTGGGATGTACTGTAGAAAGTACCTGTAACTTTTGTAATTTTGAAAATAGAGGCAGATTGATGAATGTATTATTAGAATTGATATTTGGGATTTTGTAAATGGCAGCAGCTCTTTTCTTTATAATAAGCCCTTCCAGTGACCTGTTTCTATTTTAGAACATACTAGGGAAACTGGCAATTACATGTTTGCTTCAAATGGTAGTTTTCCTGGTATATTTCAGAAGGGTCAGAAGAGATTTTAGCTCGGCATCATAATTTTACAGCATAATTTTATGTGTTTCACAGTGTAATTTTATTTAGCAAAGCACAATATTAACAATTAAAATAATTACATGGTGAAGGAGGGAGGTTATAAGTAAGTGTAGCAACAAGCAAAGTATTCAGCACTGAATTCTACTGTGCATTTATGAAAAGAATTGTGTGACCAGGAATTAATGTTTGCTTCCATTCATAATGATTACAGTGACCTAGAAAGTATTTTCTAAAAAGCTCTTCTACACTAGTGCAGTTTTCTATTTTACCAGTATATTAGTAAAACTGGAAAAACCTTCTTGTGTCTGTGTTCATACTTGTTAAATAATGCTTAACTTCTGCACTCTAGAAGTCTTAAAGGTTCAAATACCTGAAACATGGAGGGTGAAGTACTTGAGTTTGTGTGACAAATTTAGCATATTTGTTCTTGGTCAGTGAACACTACACTTACTTCATTTTGTTCTACAGACTTATCTGTAAATACCACTTTATGACTACAATTGTTAAAACTTTCTTACAGGGTTTGAAAGTAGTTGCAGTAATGGAGTAATATCAAATAAAGCGCATCAGTCTTACTGTCACAGTAAACACACGACCACCAGCTTGAATGTACCAGAGCTCAACAACATAAATGTATCCAGATCACAGCAGGTTAACAGCTATTCCAGGTAAATAAACTTTAGATGCTTCTAAATCACATCAAGGCTTGTGTTCTCCGTGTGTTTGCATTGCAGGGAAGAATTTCCAGTGGGATTTGATGTGATTTTTTTTTTTTCCCCAAGGATAGTTGAAACGTGTAAAGACCCAACAGCTTGTGATAACTCTGGTTATTTTGACAGCTCAAGCTCAATAGACCTTTTTCTCCTGTTGGGTTAAAGAAATGCAATGGACAAAAATAAATTACCTTGCTTATAGCTGTGGTCAATTTTGAAGTTGCATAGTGACAGTTAATTAGCTCTTTGGCACTTGGGATTTTAATTGAAGTCACTCATGCTGATTTAAGTGTATTGCACACAGGTAATGAAAAGTTTTCCAGATACTCTCCATTTGTGGCAGTATGTGCAAAGTAAACACAGTTGAGATGCATATGAGGTGTGGATTCCCTTTCACTGTATTCACCAGGATTGTTTGCCTATCCAGTCACTGTCACGAGTGCAAATGCATTCAGTTCACAGAATGAAAATAAATCTCTTAACCAGGGTTGATATGGTTATTCATAACCAGCACATATTAAGCTCTGTATTGCATGGATGCAGCAGAACCTAATTTGATGTGAAATGCAACAGCACTCAGCTGCATTGTCTAAAATGGATTCCCAAAACTACCACATAGGATGTGGTGATGATGACCAAAAGTATTTTAGTTGAATATTGGTAATTGGGGTAAAAAAGGTAAGAGTAACAATTTACTTTTTAACTTTCCACAATTTCTGTTTGCATCAGCAGTTGCCTCTGCCAAAAGCCTGGCAGTGTCCTGGCAACTTGGAGATTTTTCATGGAGGAAGACAGTTCCTTGGCTGTGTTCTTGCCCAGTCAGAGAGGCCTTTTGGTTTCCTTCCTCAAAGGAAGCTGAGTATTTTTGGTTGCTTAGAAGCAGGATATTAAACTTCCAAACTGAATCTATTTAGTCTTGACAGAGGTTTTAGGTTGCTGTTCTCTATGGTGAAAGAGAACAGTCCAGGGTGCAACTGTCAGCAAAGCTCAGTCCCCAAAGCCACGCTGGAATTTTCTAAAAGCACTTCTGCGAGCAAAGGGTGGTGAGGAGTTGAATGCTCTGCATTTGCCACTCAGTGTCTCTTCAGTGTTCTGCTTTGCTCAGCATTTGCTTTGGGATTTTCTTTTTTTGTTTTTCCTCTCTTGTTCTATAGAGTAAATAAGAGGAGAAGGCACTTTTTTGAAATAATTAGTTACCTAAATATGGTATTTTCAAAGTAGGATGTATATTGACTTAACTATATTTTTCATGTATAAATATTAGCTATATTAGAAAGTGGGAGTAGTATATTTTCTTAATGCATTTTCTTCAGCTCTGTGTACATACAGTTATATAAACAAGGTAAGAACTGTTTGGTGTGTATTTTGAAAGTTATATTCCTTACTCCTGAATAATGAGGGACATGTTTAATTTTTCAGCATCTGAAAATAGTATTTTACTGAAAACTAATGTTGAGACAGCCTTTAAACTTTCCATGGTGTTCTGGTTATCACCAGTTGCTATCGAAGAAACTGTGTTCTAGCTTGGTAATATTTAACAGCAGCTTTTCAGTAGCTAAGATGAGGAAGTACTGTGATGAAGTTGTAAGATAACCTAAGTACTTAAATATGAGTAAAACTTGTATTTATTACTCTCTTTTCAGCAATGATGTAGACATGGAAACAGATCACTACTCCAATGGGGTTGCTGAGACTTCATCCAATGGCTTCCTAAATGGTAGTTCTAAACATGATCACGAAATGGAAGAATGTGACACAGAAATGGGTCTGCAGTGATATTTCTTACATTTTTATTAAGTGATGGCAACAAGGTTATGTTTTTACTTGCAATGCTTCCCAACTTGAAAATTAGGGTTACTGGCTCAAGTCTTAATTTTTTGATTGTTTGTTTTGCTATTACTAAATGTAAATTTTAAAACCACTGATTTAGGCGGTCCGATATCAGTGTGAGAACAGGGGAAATGGGTAACTCAAGGCTACTGAAACTAACATTAATTTCTAAGGAAGTACCTTTGAGAAGAAACACCCACTTGTGTAGCACCCTGTGTTTGAGTTGGGAAATTGCTTCTCCCTTTTCCCATTTATGGCACACTTTTTGCTCCACAGTAAGTGTAGAAATTCTAAATATTTTGTATTAAAATACAAAATGCTAATATTTTAATGCTCAAGAGCTTTATTTGGGAAATGTGAAAAATGAAAATTTTTTCCCATGATTTCCATCAAAAAAAACCCCGATTTATATAGTTAAGAGCTAAAAATTACCGTTTTTTTACTTTATTAGCTTTATACTTTGTCATGCCTGCTGATGTTGGTGACAAATGAGTGTTTAAATCCCCTCTGCTTGCCCTTTGTGCAGCTGCAGAATTGGTACTCAAACAATTGGTTTAAGCAGATGTCAGTTAATGTGTAGTTTAAATGAAATGTGAAACTGGAGACCTTCAGAATGCAGCAGTGCGTGCACAGGTCTGTGAGCGCTTCCCAGTTCTGGGGCATGTGCTGCTGCTGCTGCTGATCCTGCAGCTTTGCTGGGAAATGCAGTGAGTGGAACAGCAAATGTCACTCTGTCACAGCCCTGCAAGGAGGAATGCAAGTTGCCAGACTGTTTTCCCTTCAATGCTCTGAAACTGGGTAATAACAAGACCTTATTTCTGTGACAAAACCCAAAGCAGGTCCTCCCTTTCTTGCAGCCTTTTCCACAGAGACTTGCTGTGACAGACATGCAGCAGCTGCACAGGGCACTAAGTTGTGTTTTTTGTAATGGAGTTGTCTCCTGCCTTTGGAAAGTCATGTCTTAGATGAGGCTGAGCTAGGGACAAACACCACTACTTCAAGACTTGTGGGTGCTTCCCCTCCCCCAGTTTGAGTCTGGTGGTTTTTCACTTTTTGAAATATTTATATATTCTCCTTAGTGCTGTGTATGTACGGTTAAGTAGGCAAGTATTTTCCAGAGGTGATACATCTAAGGAAAATAAAAAAAAGTGGCCAGTTAAAAATCCTTTTTGGAAATAGTAGTGGAAATACATCACTAAATAGCAGTGTTAAAGTCAGAAAGAAGAGTGGATTTGTAACTGAAGAGTCTATCAAAATGCTCATTTAAAAACTTGATTCCATTGATGAAAAAAGACAAGGAATGGATCAATGTCTTTTTTTTTAATGCAGTGCTTTAAATGTAAATTTTAGAAAAGCAGATTTTTCAAAGAAGCCAAGTGTTGGTTTACTATTCATAAGCTGCATTAATATCTTTTAAAATCACTAGTATTGGGGAATATTGTAGGAAGCAGTAAAGGAATCAGTTGTAGTGTCCTGCTTGATTGCAAAAGAAGCCTGAAATGCCCAAATGATTAAGATAATGTGTTCTGTGAGGAGAGTGAACAGTCTGAATGATGGTCTTGTAGCAGAATCCATCATGGCTGTTGAGGAATTTTGGCATTTTTTTACTCTCCATTTGTTCCCAATTTGGTGCATCTTTAGAAATGCAATGCCAAAGAATTAAGAAAGTTAGAACTGTGTGGACTTCCATTGTTGTTTTTTAAACTCCCTTAAAAGTTTAGGGTAAAATCTGTTTTTTCTTCTAGTTAGTTTAAAATTACCCCTTGCAAATGAACAGCACGTGCTGTGACAGCCTTTGCCGTTAGCTAAAGAGACCATTTAAGGTCTCTTAAATGTTAATGTGGAGCAGTTCAGCAGTGCGTGGTACAGGAGCACGTGGGGCCGGGGTCTCTGGCTGACCTGGCCCTGCTCTCTCTCTGGGCAGGCAGCTGTGTCTGACTGGAATCAGGGCTGAGTCTGTAGATCCATAGGTTTTTACCCTCGGCTCTGTCGATGGTGATGATGACGATATCGTTTCTTTAGAAGTAGATTCAAGTCAGTTAAGACGCCAGCTATGTGGTGGCAGCCAAGCAGCCATTGAAAGAATGATCCATTTTGGAAGAGAATTGCAAGCCATGAGCGAGCAGCTAAGAAGAGAATGTGGCAAAAACACAGTGAATAAGAAAATGCTCAAGGTATGTTTAATCTTCTTATAAAGGTGAATAACTGTGCTGCCCAGCAGGAACTTCCCACACCATGTTGTGCTGGAATACTGTTCTGCTTTAACTTTTGCCATTTTTCGCGTGTCTCAGAGCAAGTGTTCTGGTCAGCTGTGGTGTAGCACTGTCTTCTTTTTTGTCTGTGTAGCACATGCACAGGGAAGAGAAATTTGTGCTGTTACACAGTTAAACACAGAAATTTATTTAGCACTTTCCTTTCTCTCATTTGTGACCACGTAACTTGGCCTCTTGAATCGAAGTTGGTTTTGTCTCCAATGATAAATGAACTGCAAGGTGATTGGTAGAGATGCCTAAAATGTGCTGTCATTAGTACTCGGCATGTTAATTAGTTTGCCTTGATTTGAGACTGCTCTGGAAAAGAATTCTGCCAAAGACTGCATGCAGTTTTCAGTCCATTTTCTCTTACCCCATCACTTAGTAAAATAATGCTGCCTTTTGCCTTGCTCTTGGGGAAAAAAATTAAATGGAACAAATCTTGTCACAATTTATTTTTATCTTTTTGTATTGATGGACACTGACAGTCACCTTTGTGATTCTCAATCAAAATAGTTGAACAAAATAGCTGCCTTTTCACTATTAACTTGTAGCTGTAATGTGATAAAAGTCATCTTCCCACAGGATGCATTCAGTTTACTTGCATATTCTGATCCCTGGAGCAGCCCTGTTGGAAATCAGCTTGACCCCATACAAAGAGAACCAGTGTGCTCTGTGCTGAATAGTGCAATACTAGGTAAGTGTGGCCTGCTGGCTGCCCAGGGGGCTTGGGGTGCCTCCCCCTCATCCCACACAGGTGGCCCTGCTGCTTCACTGTAAGGATAGCAGTGTAGGGTACACTCTTCTGGGAAGAGAGGGATAGTTTTGGAGGGTGTGTAAAATAACAGGTATTTGTCTGCAGTTGTAGTTTGGAGCAAAAATGGGCCTGTTCAGTAATGGTGCTGTGCACAGTCACTTCACTGCTCCTGCTTTGTGTCTTGCTCTAGGAGCAAACTCTGCCAGTGAATGATTTAAGTAGTTTAAATGTCAAGTGTTCAGTGTATTGTTATGAAATGATTCAGGTGTTTTAACTGCCACTGTGATTCTCTTTCAGAGACTCACAATCTGCCAAAGCAACCCCCGCTTGCCCTTGCCATGGGACAGGCGTCACAGTGTCTAGGATTGATGGCCCGGTCAGGAATTGGATCCTGTGCGTTCGCCACAGTGGAAGACTACCTACACTAGCTATGCATTTTGAAGGTCTGAAAGGTGTTGTGGCATATTCAACATGGAAAGTAGACCAGCTCTGCTGACTGGAATTTGGAATTTTAATTATGTACTAAGGACAAGTCTGTCGCTTTATGTTGCTTCCTAGTTTACAGCATGATGCAAATGATTTCTAACTTAGTGTTAGGAGAAGATTTCCATCTTTAAACCTCTTAGACAACTAAGAGTTGAAAATATCACTGGTAACGTCAGACATCCAAATTGACAAGTACCAATCCTTTGAACGATTGTCCAAAAACAAACCAAAAATCCTGCTACCTTGTGGTGGGACGGAAGAATAGAAAACATGGATGTATTAGCATGTGGGTGATGTAAACGTCAAGCAGGATGACTTGCCAACCTCCACCCCCATTGTTACATAGTTCAATCAGTGTAATTTGCGAAATGCAAATGGTTTGGATATATAGTGTTGATGGGAAGAAATGATATTTTTTAATGTGTACTGTAAAACTTGAATTACTCAGGAGCTGAGTGAATATGTTTGTTGCTACTTACAATCCCAACCTGTTGATCTTAGTAGTTTTTTGTTTTAACATGGTCTTTTCAACTTTGTTTCCTTGTTTAACTACAGACAGCTTCTGTTGTGTAGGCTCACCAGTTTAACTGTTGTATTATAACAGTATTACATGTCAACACAGTGTGGTTATGACCTATTTATATAAAAACCAAATATTTAGTCAATTTACAGTCTTAATTTAATCTTTGTACACCTTGCATTTTTAAAAGTGCTTAAATAGTACTATATTGCAATAAAATGTAGTGATACCATAATTAACCAGCCATTAAAAACTTACATCTACATCCACGGTAGCATGGATGTGTATGCTACATTGTGTTGTTCTAGAGCTCTGTCCTAGAACAACAGTTCCTGTGGAGACCCGTGAGGGAGGGGAGTGGCTCATCCCTCCAGCCAGGGCTGCCACTTCCCCTCGGGAGCTGGGCTGGTCTTAGTGAAAGGCTTTGCCGTGTTCTTGCCACACAGTGAGCCTAGCTAACAGTGCAGGAAGCTTACTGAGGACTTCCTGCAGATGGGGAAAATCCCTTACTGCTGGAAAGTAATCATCAGGCTGGAGAGAAGTGTCCTGCTGTGGGAGCTGATTTAATGATTCTGCTGTTAGGGTACAGCCATTCCTTAGAGACACAAGGCACTGAAGCAGCAGGAATAACTGCCTGCTGTAAGGAATGCAGCATCCACAACAGTAGGTCCAACATTGCTCATCTTTATTCTCTGCAAAGGTATTGCCTCATGGAGGCAGCTCAGCAAGCCTGGTCCTAGCACCAGCTGTTCTACAACACTGGCCTGGATGCTCTGTAGCTTCCCCAAGAACTTCTGAAAGGGGGAGAGGAGAGAACAGGGAAGCAAGCAGGCACAGATCGGTGCCTGGAGCTGAAAGCAAAGTGATGATGAAGGGGGAAAAAGAACACCTGCGTTGTGTTGAGATCAACTGTCACTAGAAGTCCTTAGCAGCACCTTCTGAAAAACCTGTCTTCAGACTCCGTTTTTGATCTGTGTTGCCAGCCAACGTTTCTTAAACCTTGCTGCTTTTTCTTTTTTATCTTGCCCTTTAAAAAAAAAAAGCTGTTAGTTACTGTTTTTCTTAGCCCATGTGCTGGAGAAGCAGCAATTCCTTGGCTGGAGAAGCAGCAATTCCTTGGCTGCCTGCAGCATTTCGGAACAGAACAACCACCTCAAGCACTGATAAACTTTCTAAGGTATTTTACATGCTCAGGTGCATTCCACTGGCCAAGAGTACCAGTTTGCACCAGGCTTCTCCAGGAGGGTGGGGAGTACAGTGGTGCTTTCAGTGATGCACAGATGGAAAGCAGGCCCTGCTTGCTAAGGATCAGTAGCTTTTCCCTCTGGTGTTCATGAGCCTCACAGACTATGTGGGTGTCAGACTGTCCCCCCATCCATTACGGAAATGAGGAGAAATGGGTGCTATTTCCCTGTCCTCACACAGATGTTCTGGGATCTTGGTATCCCTGATTTTAAGTCTTGAGATGCATCTGAAATGCCTTCCAACAGCTCAAGAGACTGGAGGCTGAAACAACAGCTACTGAAGTATTGATTTCACTGAGCAGCCCTGGCTCTAGGACAAGAGCCGTCTCTTATCAGGTAATTTTTTTTCAACTTGTGTCTCATATACCATGCCCAGGGGTGTGCCCATGACCCACTGAGGCTGCAGTGCCCTGCTGCCCTTCCCTTACTCTTCAGCTGCTTGGAGTTAGAGGATCACAGGATGCTCTAGCATGGAAACCCTGACTTTATTCAAGTGTACTTTTAGCCACATGTGCATAAAATAGTACCTACTCCAACTTTCTGTACTCACCCCAAGACTTGTCCACAAACTGAACTGCAGCTTTTTTGACTGGGTCTTTCTTGTTTGCAAGGGAAAAAAATTCATTTGCTGAAATGGAGACAAGTGTTAATCACCAAGTTCAAGCCAGACAAGGCTAGATGCAGACCCAGCCAAGCAACACTGCTTACCCTGTACCCGATTTGTGTGCGGCCCATAGAGCTGAGCATTTAGGAAGTCTTTGGCGAGCTGTTGGTGGAGGCCTGTTGCACTGTGGTCTTTCAAGCACACAGCCATGTAGTTCCCTTTTGTCCTAGTCAGAGAGATGTAAAGCCCTGTAGCATGGTTACAGGATCCAGAACAACAGACACTGCTGTCAAGCTTTGCTGCTTGAGCACAGCAGCAGTCAGTGATGGTTTCTGATACTCCAATGAGCTCTGTGGCAGCATTAAAAAAATAAAAAGCTGGACCAATACTCTCAAGCTGTAGTCATAAGCCTTTGTGTGCCCTGAGTAGTTTTCCTTGGGCGGCCTGAGCTCATCCTACCAGGAGCTAGGGCAATTACTCTCTAGGGCCATTACTGACAAAGAAATAGAGGAGAGAGAAAAACAGACTGAAATGCAGGAATTCGGTGCTCAACCACCCTACCTGTAGCAGCACACAATACAATGTGTACCGCTGTGCTTACAACTGCCCAGCTATCTCACAGCAGTTACATACATAGAATGTGTAAAAATTATTTGTATCATATATATATATATATAAATATGCACACATAAATAAGTATTGCTAAACCAGAAGATACTAAAGATGCTTTTAGCACATAAATAAGCTTTCAATCAGATGAAGGAGGGGGAACATAAAGTGCAGAAGAGGGTACAGCCATGCAGTGACAAAACAGCTGCTGTGATGCCCCTTCCCACACCAGGCAAAATCATCTCCTCCTCCTACCTGGCACTCTTGCTCCTCTTGCCTTTCTTCTGTGCTTCGACTTGGTCTTGCCTTTCGGCCTGGCCTTGGTCCAGCTCTACAGCCTCAGCTTCAAGTTCTTCACCTAGAGTAACTTGCAAGTGAAATTTCCCAAACGTTAAAAATCAAAACTGGTCAGTGAAACAGGAGCAGGACTTAAAACAAGCAGCATTTTTCAGAAGCACTGACTAGGAAGAACAGCTGTAAGAGGGAGGGGAAGAAATATGCTCAGGGGAGCAACCCAAAGTACTGCTAGCCAGCTTTGTTCTTCCTTGGCATCAACAAAGTGGGATTCACCATGGGACAAAAATTCAATGCAACATAACAGCTATGGGTAACCTATAAAGGGAAATCCAGCTCTGGCTTTAGTCTTGCTTCATTCTCAGCTCATCTCTTTGTTATGCCAATACAACATATCTTTTTTAAATAAAAGCAAGAAAAAGTAGCAGTTATACCATACAGCAGTATGTGAGGTTTGGACGAGAGAACTGTTTAAATAAAAGATTTTTTGTGAAGTATTTTGAAGTACAGATGAAGGAAAAATAGCAGTAATAAACACTCTAGACTCTTGCTTTTGTAGTTCTGAGTTTGAAAAAAATTACTTACTATTCTACAGATGCTATTGAACTGTAGTTTGATATGTAAAGTATTGAGGCAATTTAATAATTCTATCTAGGAATAGCCTTTATAATGTAAGTAAGGGCTAAATATTAATCCACCTTTGCTGATCCTTGCTTCTTCTGCTGTTAACACCTGCCCATGATTTCCTTAAACACTTCAGGCTATTTAACTAGAATCACTGTACAGTAAGTGCCTTTTGTAAAAGGTGTAAGAATTAGACTGAATCTGATTTTAGATTTTTCCTCAGATATTTCTTTTCCTGGGGAAAAGATAGTCTGTCCGGTCTGTTCATGCTTAAGACTTGGAGAAGGTCTCTTCACCAGAGCTCCCCTCTGGCACAGGAATGAACTCCTGAAGTACCAGATGTGCACCTTGTTAGCAAAGCAAGCTGTAGCATACCTGGGTCATCTGCCACAGCCTGGGGAGGGTCATCTGCCACAGCAGGCCTGGGGAGCAAAGGGAAGGCCACAGGTTACTCTTCAATTCACACTCCTTCGTTTACCCAAAGGACGGAACTCCCATTTCCAGTCGAGCCTCCCAAGCCAGGACCAGAAGGGGCTGCCCCACGGGTGGGAGATACGGAGATGTGGACGCCAGCACCCACCGCTGCCTCCCCTGGCCGCCTCACCGTGCGGACACATCCTGCAGCTCCTGAAGCTCCTGCAGCTCTTGCAGCACGGCGTCAGGCAGCAGCTTGCGCTTCTGTGGGGGAGAGGGGAGTCAGGCGGGCAGGACACCGCGGGCACACACAGCCAGGGCCCGCCTGGAGCCCGGCGGGGGGAGCGCGGTACCTTCTGCTCCGCGAACAGCTCCTGGTGCCGCCGCCGCTTCTCCTTCAGCAGCTCCCGGTGCCTGCGGGGAGGCGGGAGCCACCGTCAGCATTCCATGGGGCGAGAGGGGAGATTACGGGCGGGAGTAAAGGGGGTGAACGAGGGCTTGGAGGGGTGAAGGGGAATAAGGGGTTAAGGGTGGGATGAGGAGGGAGAAGGGGCCGGGGAGGCATAAGACGGGTAGCGTAAGAAGGGAGATAAGGGAGGGGTGGAAGGAAGCAACAAAGGGGAAATAAGCAGGGATAAGGGAGGGAATAAGGGAAGGATAAGAGGGGGCAAGAGGCGTGAACGAGGGTAAAAAGGGGGGTAAGAGGGGTGGAGGGGGGTTTAGAGAGATAAGCGAGGGGATAAGGGGGAGGAAAGGGGGGGAAACAGAACAACAGAGAGNTGCCGAGCGCCGGGACACAGCCCTGCCCTGCCCGCTCCGCCCCGCGGGATGCGCGCACACACACACCACATCGGAGGTGGCCCCGCCACCGCCCCTTTATTGCCCCGAGTCCCGCCGCCGCCTCCGGCCCGCCCGCCCCGCGCTGGACCCGCCGGGCCGGGCCGGGCCGCTCCCGGCGCTCCGGAGGTGATCCCGGGGCTCAGGAGATGATCTCTGTCTCGTGTCGCGCCAGCGCCGGCGGCAGCGTGGTCCCGCAGGGACCCGGGAAGTGGAACCTGGAAGGAAGCGGCAGGTTTAGGGCGCAGGCAGCCACCAGCGCATCCCTTTATCTGGCGAGTCTGGCAGGGGGACAGGAGGGAGGGAGGAAAGAGGAGGAGGAGGAGAAAGAGAAAAGACGGCTTTAGGCCTTGTGGGGCGTAGGGACAGACTTCAGCCTCGCTCTTTAAACAATAGGGGTTGTGTCTTCAGTGAAAATTCCACCATGGAAGAACAATCCTCTTTTCTTACTTATTAACAGAAACCTAATATTTCGTAAGCGCTGGGGGTAAAACTAGACCGTATTTCTGTCTAAACCCAACATTTCAGCAGTTGGACGCGAGGGCNGTGAACGAGGGTAAAAAGGGGGGTAAGAGGGGTGGAGGGGGGTTTAGAGAGATAAGCGAGGGGATAAGGGGGAGGTAAGGGGGTGAAACAGAACAAAAGTGAGGCAGAGCGGAGAGGGTAAGAGGAGGGAAGCGCTAGCATGAAAGCTGCCATCCGGGAGCAGAGGCCCCGGCGTGTCCGCACCTCCGGGCCGCCTCCCCCACGAGCTTCCGCTCGGCCTCGGCCGCCTCCCTCGCCACGCCGAAGGGCACCTCCTCCGGGGCCTCGTCCGCCTCGTCCGAGGAGGAGGCCGGGCTGGGCAGCGTGGCGGGAGCCCTGCGCTTGCCCGCGGCCGCCGCCTTCGCCTTCTGCCGGCGCGCCATGGCCGCAACCCTTCCGCCGCCCGCCCCGGAACCACTCCCCCTTCCGCCGGGGAATGCCGAGCGCCGGGACACAGCCCTGCCCTGCCCGCTCCGCCCCGCGGGATGCGCGCACACACACACCACATCGGAGGTGGCCCCGCCACCGCCCCTTTATTGCCCCGAGTCCCGCCGCCGCCTCCGGCCCGCCCGCCCCGCGCTGGACCCGCCGGGCCGGGCCGGGCCGCTCCCGGCGCTCCGGAGGTGATCCCGGGGCTCAGGAGATGATCTCTGTCTCGTGTCGCGCCAGCGCCGGCGGCAGCGTGGTCCCGCAGGGACCCGGGAAGTGGAACCTGGAAGGAAGCGGCAGGTTTAGGGCGCAGGCAGCCACCAGCGCATCCCTTTATCTGGCGAGTCTGGCAGGGGGACAGGAGGGAGGGAGGAAAGAGGAGGAGGAGGAGAAAGAGAAAAGACGGCTTTAGGCCTTGTGGGGCGTAGGGACAGACTTCAGCCTCGCTCTTTAAACAATAGGGTTTGTGTCTTCAGTGAAAATTCCACCATGGAAGAACAATCCTCTTTTCTTACTTATTAACAGAAACCTAATATTTCGTAAGCGCTGGGGGTAAAACTAGACCGTATTTCTGTCTAAACCCAACATTTCAGCAGTTGGACGCGAGGGCGGGATGGAGGGGACTAAAGGCTGGTTGCCTGAGCAGCGTTACCTGAACCTGTTGGTGGCAGGAGTGGGTTCCATGTTGAATTCCGCGACTGGGACGCCTCTGGCCGAGACCTGCGGGGCGAACATGGCTGCGGGATACACCACGGACGAGGTCCCGACCTGAGGGCAACGGGACAGAAGTCACAAATGTAGCAGGACAGCAAACAGACCAAACTAACCCAGCCTCGAGGTGAGGGCCCTTCTCACAACACTCCATGTGCACTGAAGCCTGGGAGGTCCCTACAGAAATTAAACTGAATCAGTACCTCTGATTAGTGTCACTGCAGCTGTCACAGCTATTTAATTTAGTGTAACAATCAGGAACTGTTTCCCTGGTGCAGCCCAAAGAAACTCGTTTGTAACTGCAGATGGAAAAAAAAAATCCCAGAAACAAAATGGCACACTTGGTTTTCAGGAAAAAGAAAAACCCAACAAAACACTCCTTCTGTTACTTGAGGTCATTCTGTAAATGGAAGACAACAGTCTAAGCAAGTGCTTTGGTTAGGGATCTGGAGCCTACATGGCACGTAAATCACCTCGCAAAAAACCGGCACATTATAACTTAAAACTTTCTTTTTAAACTGACCATCAAAATAATTGTATTTTTCACTGTTTGAGAAACCAGAACCATAGAATGGTTTGGATTGGAAGAGACGTTAAAGATCATCTTGTTCCAACCCCCTGCCATGGACAGGGACACCTTCTACTAGACCAGGTTGCTCAGAGCCCCATCCAACCTGGCCTTGAACACTTCCAGGGATGGGGCATCCACAGCTTCTCTGGGCAACCTGTGTCAGTTTGTCACCACCCTCACAGTAAAGAATTTCTTCCTATATGTAATGTAAAGCCACTCTCAGTTAAAAGCCATCACCCCTTGTTCCTGATGAAGAGTCCCTCTCTGGCTTCCTTGCAGGCCTCGTTAGGTACTGGAAGGCTGCTCTAAGGTCTCCCAAGAGCCTTCCCTTCTTCAGGCTGAACAGCCCCACTCTCAGCCTCTCTTCATAGGGAAGGTGCTCCAATACCCTTACCCACTTTGTGGCTTTCCTCTGGACTTGCTCCAACAGTTCCACGTCCTTGTGCTGGGGGCACCAGAACTGTACACAGTATTCCAGGTGGGGTCTCACCAGAGCAGAGGGGGGGTGAAATTCAACAGCCAAACAACATTGTCTAATCTCTAACCCCTGTGTACCTGTTGACTTCTGAGTAGTCTCTGTACATTTTCAAACTGCAAGGTCTTTTAGTGTT
Source organism: Buphagus erythrorhynchus (assembly GCA_013400855.1). NCBI lineage: Eukaryota > Metazoa > Chordata > Aves > Passeriformes > Sturnidae > Buphagus > Buphagus erythrorhynchus. Next base: position 20,619 of record VZTT01047397.1, read on the forward strand.
TTGCACTGGACACCAGAGAGTCCCTCTGGGACTTTTAGTTCCCTCAGGGAAGCACAGATGCATCTGCTTTACCCAGGAGGTGCCACATCCTTAGCGTGGCCTCCCTGTCTCAGAGGACAGGTAAGGAAAGCGCCACTCACAACCAGACAGAGGTCACAAATATCCAGCTCCTTCTCCACTGCCGTGAGCACACCGGGATCCAGGGCCTCACCAAACCACACGACGTGGGGCCGCAGGAGCCCATTGCAGCCGTCCTCCTCACACCTGTCCAGACACCACAAAAGGGACAGTGTCAGGCTGCTGACAGGGGCATTTCGGGCCGCAGAACACCAAAGCAGTTCTCATTCTCCCTTGGGCAAGTCCTACCTGCCATCATCCTCTCTCCCTCACAGCCCTCCCCGCCCTCCCCACACCCTCCTCTACCACATGCCTGACAGAAGGCAGCCCATTCCATGCTACACACGTGCTGGAAGTACACATGTGCTGCATGATCCCATGGAAGGGGTTGCTGAACAGTTGTTCAGCACATATACTTAACTGTGTCTTCCCCTTACTCAGCTCCTGAAATGCATGAAAGTTAAAACTTGGCCTCTATCAGCTTTAACAAACTGGCTAACAGGGTTTTAAGGAGAAAATGAACCAAAAGACAGAAGCTAGCCTCTTTTTCCTTAGGAATCAGATGAAAAATGTGGCAGCTTTTTCCATCTGCAACTAGCTAAGGGCAAAGCTTCAGGCAGTGTAAAAAAGCATGGTGGTACATTCTGTGCCTGTGAGGAACCCCAGCACAGTATCCCAGACTAGCAGTGGGTGGCACCTGCAAAGTAACAGAACCTTTACTGCTGTAGCACTCACTTTCTTGCTGCAATTCTCCTCCTACTTCACTTACTACAAACAAATTTGGGCACATTTCATCTTGGTGCTCAAGTACACAAACAAGGGATGCCTTTAGCATCATGGTAACTTCTACACACTCCTTGTCTGATGCGCCTGTAACTTTAGACTCAATTTCCTGGGGCAGAGTTCCTGAGTTCTTTGTCTCCTGTGGAATGTCCTTCCAGAACAACATGAACAGTAACATGTAGCTTTGAGATGCACAAAGCATGAAGAGGTAACAGCCCAGAGTGGTCCATACGTACTGAGGAAGGTCTTCAACTGGAATTGCGGCATCTTCTGTGTCAGGATCTGGAGCCCTGTAGTTACAAAATGGAAATACATGTCCAGCTGTACAAAACGTACTTTATATATTAATAAAAACTTAACATCCTCTAAAAACCTTTATATTCTCTAAAGCTCACCCTCCAATCAAGTAATCTTTGCAACTTCAGCCAACTTAAACACCTACTACAATCCTAAAATACCACACACAAGGCAGGCAGGAATTTGTCCAGAATTATCCTGGAGCTGAGCAACTGTTACAAGCTGGCCAGGACTGTCAAAGGCACAACAATTATTTATGTAACTATCTAAAGGTCTGGTGAAATGTAAAGGGAAAAAAACATCCTAAAAAATCTTTGAGTATGTGCCTGGCCCCCTGCTCATTTTCTTTTTTAATGGTGAAAGAAAAAATGGATTACCCCTTCCCAGCCAATGCAGGGCAGATCGGGCTCTTGTAATTTGCAGCAACGTTTCCACAGCTGGTGCACCGAGTTTTAAATAAACTACCTGGAATACACGAAGAGGAAACATCAGGGATGAAGCGATGGCTCTGAGATGTGGCTGTGCAGGCAAGTTGTTGTGTTTATCCCAGGCAGCCTTTATTTACAGACCTTGAAGGCTGCACCCTGTGGGTAACTTACTACAGGAACGCAGCAGCAAAGACAGTCCCACTGTGTCACCTTGTTCTGCCTCAGGACATGAGTAATACACAGTCCATAACATGTTTTGCAGGAAAATCATAATTTAAAATATCACTGAGGAAGATTATTTCTGTTTATTGCTTTTCCTCTTACATCAGATACATTTTCTTAAAAAAAATACAATATGGTCAACACCCATTTTGTTTGATGCAAAACTCCACTCCCAAAACTTCTGTAGCATTACTAATGTGCTGTCGAGATGTGCAATATAGCCAAGAGCTAAAAATTGTGTCCATTTTGTAAGGAATACAAATAACCAAAATTGAACTGTTGCCAAGGCTTCATCATTGGGTCCACAACTGCAAAACAGCATGTGCAGGTTTCCAGTGTCCAAAGCACAAAAGTGGTGGTTGGAAATCCCATTTACACATTTAGTGATACTTGAGTTAAAAAGCATCACAGTGCTGAAGGACCAGGATGGGTCTTCGTCCTGGGAGACTTCCACCCTGTGGCAGGGCCTGAGGAGTGGAGCAATGAGTGAGTGGGGTCACCTCCAAGGATGGAGAGCGGCTTCCACACCCTCTTTCTCTCCACACCTCTACATTTCCTCAGATCCCAAAGCCCCGCTGACCCTCAGGTGCTGCACCTGCCTTGTGCTCCTCTGGCACTTTGTGGGAGTAAGGAATGCCACTGACTACAGGGAAGAGAGGGGGAGGGCCACTGGCTGCAGGAAAGAAAGGTAAAGTAATCTCAATTGTTTCCAGTCCCTTTGTCATCCTGCAGTCAAGGACTGCACAAGTGAGGACAGGACAGAACAGGACAGAGGGAAAGCACCAGGGTTGCTGAGGCCAGGCTTGCCAATACACCCCTTACTGGGGGCAGTCTGACACCACTGCTACCACACAGAGGAATCCTTGGGGACTCTTTTCCCCTTTTCTAAGTGAAATCAGCCAGGTGTCATAGCCACAAGAATTCAAGTGGATCTGTGGAAAACTGTGCAAGCAAGAAGGGAGAACCAGTTCCTGTGTACTCTCAGAATCCATTAAAAACAGAAAGATGAGATTCTGTGATTCTAAAGGTGAGGAATAAAGAGAGGCTACGAAGTACCCGAAACAACTTCCAAAAGAGAACAGGGTGTTATTGTAAATACCTTTATGCAAGTTATTATAATTTTAAAGACAAGATTGTTTTCTCTCTGCACTTATCCTGCTTTCCCTTCTTCCCATTCCCCATCCCAGGTTTCCTGGCCTGTGGCAGACACGTGAGCCAACTCTTACCGTGAATTTCTAAGAGGTGCTTGGTGCCTGCCTTCCTGTGCAGCTCATCAATGTTCTGAGTGATGACCACAACGCTCCTTCCTTGCTTGCTCAGACGCTTCTCGCACTCTGCGATGGCGATGTGGGCTGGATTGGGATGTTTGCTCAGCATCAATTCCCGCCGGTAGTGGTAGAATTCCCACACACGGGAAGGGTTTCGTGCAAAAGCCCCTGGGGTAGCCAGCTCCTGCAAAAGACACAACAGGTCATCCTACAACAAAAAAAGAATCCCTTCCCCAGATGAAGCCTGCTGGATCTCTGCCATTTATACTGCTGCCTGCATCACAAGGTCATCAAAAGCAGATTATTTATAACCAAATGCAGTTGATAAGAATATTGTTCCACTGCCTTTACAAGGGTGACAAATCAAAGTGTCAGATCAAAAGAGGAAATAACTTACAGCAATAGTGTGGTATGTGGGTTTATATTACACTCCAACCATACTCTGTGCTGCCCTACGAAACTATTAGGAGCTTAGCACAAAGCAAGATGAAATATTCCAATGCACACCCTTTTTTTGGCACCCACAGCTCTCTCTTCCACAGCTGCTTGAAACACCTGCAGCACCAGGCAGGACGAGACTCTTGAGGCCCCTGTAGAGCTCACATTGTTGGTGCTTTCAGCTGTACTCCCAGTGTCTGCTCCCACCTCCTCTCCTACCCCTGTGGCTCCCAGCTCTGGCAAGATCATTCCAACAAGAGAGACATAGCCTGTGAGAGAGTTAAAGAATCTGCCCCAAAATAAAACAAGTCCTAAAGCATTTTTAAAAGGTGTAATGAGACACCAAGATAAAAAGGAAACAACCAGTCTCTATCGTCAGTTCTTCCTTTGGTCCACACAGTAGGAAAACAGTGAGAGTGTCAAAAGATGAGCAAACAGCTGAACTGCAAGAAAACATGGATGGTAGAAAGACCCAGAACTGCCTGCAAGAATGTTGTTTTTCCCAAGCAACTGATAAACTGAAGGACACAAGCAGATCCTAAGGGCACGGGGAAGAGCTGCAGAGGCAGCTGCAGGGAGAGCTCTGTCCCTGCTGCACTGCCATGGGAGAACTTCCATCCTCTTCCCCCAGCTGTTCCTGACCCTCCACGCTCACCTGCGTGACAGACAGAGAGGCACGGCTGCACAGGCACGGGCCACCAGTACCTACCTGGGCTTGCCACTTTCTCCAGAAGCCTCCAGCCCCTCTGAAGGTGGGGACGCCGCTCTCGGCACTGACCCCGGCTCCGGTGATGATGGCGATGTGCTTGGCTTTGGCAAACACCTCTCGGAAATCAGCCATGTCTGTGCCAGGACAGGGAAAACAAGGAGCTGTTCAGGTGCTCACTCTCTGACCCAAGAGGCCACACTTACACATCCAAAAACAGCTGCCATACACACGTCCCATGACTTCAATTTCGGAACACCAACTGGTTCCTGAGCTTCTGTATGTTGGAAGTTAAAGGGCAGTTCCTGGAGATCCTCAAAATATGTGTCTGAGCAAGCTCAGTAGGGCAACATGTGCTAAACGTGATTACAGTCAATACTGGAAAAGCAGAGCCTTTAACTAAAACCCCACACTAGATTCTGCCCCAGTAACAACTGTTGGCACCACCACCCAGGAACAGTTTGCTTCCTAATTCCTAACTGATGATCCTAAAAGATCCTGAGATTAAAAGAAATACATTTGTTCTGTTGTTGTTTTTGTTTGGTGTTTTTTTTTCATGAAGTACCACGTTCTAAATTAAGGCAATTTGGGAAAATGCATTTTCTTTTGAGGCATTTTTCCTGTTTTCTAGGTTTGCAACTGAATTTTGTGTCTTTAATGTGTTATTCCCAACATTTTTCCCTGCACAGTAAAGTAGTTTTGGAAATAGATGGAAAATTTCCTTTGCCTTTTTATGTGAGTCAAGACAAGATTAAAAAGGAACAGGTTAGCTACAGACAGACAAACAGTTTACCTCAGATATGAATTTTAAAGCAACACAGGTTAGAGGTGGGAAGGGATCTCTGGAGATTGTCTTGTTCAACCTCCTCTGCCTAAGCAGGGTCAGCCAGAGCAGACCGCCCTGGACAGTGTCCTGTGGGATAGCTTTTGATATCTCCATGGATAGAGACTCCATAACCTTCCTGCACAATTCAATCCATTGTTTGACCCTCCTCCCAGCAGACAAACACCATGGGGTGTTTTTATGCACTGTGAAGATGCCCTGGAGCCTTCACTGCCACATGGGCTCATCACTAGCTTAAGGCCAACGTGATACCTACCAGATCCCCAGGGACATTCCTGCCCAGCTGGTCATCCCAGCCTGTCCTAGTGCCTTGGGCTATTTCTCCCCAGGGACAAGACCCTCTGGAGTATCAACCACTCCTCCCACCTTCGTATTATATGGCAACTTGCCAAGGATACGCTCTGGTCCACATCCAGACCATTAATGAAGGTGTTAAACAACACTGGCCTCAGTACAGACTCCTACAGTATCCCACTAGTGGGCAGCCTCCAGCTGAACTTTGAGCTGCTCACCACAACCCTAATCCTCACAATATACTAGGTGGTCTTTCCTATAAAAACCAAAGCAATCAAAACAGCCCTCGCCCTCCCACACAAGAAAAACCCACCCAAAGACAGGTAAGTTCCTGTAGGGAGAAAGAGCCACTGGAGAGGTCCCAAGACCCACAGCACAGAGCCACCAGACTGGGCAGAGAACGCTGCTATTCTGATGCCTCACCTGCTACTGCAAACCAAACCTCACAAGCCCTGAATGTGTAAAGCTGAGGACAAAAGCCCTCCCAGCCAGGTCTCTGACAGCAGCCAAATGCTGATGCTGAAGGCAGCAGAAAAAGCAAGTTTGCCTTGGCTACCCGACATTAGGGAGGTTGCTATTGTACCCCATGTGCAGTTTTCAAGTTAAGGCACATTCTCAGACTGAAAAACAAAACCAAAATACCCTCAAACAAGCAAAAAGAGGACAGCTACAACTGCTAGCCTGAATAGGGCTCTTGGGGTTACCCAGCTCCTGAGCTATTACGAATGCTCGAGGCCCATTCTTGTACAAATAAATGAGGAATTAGTTTTATTACTCATTAGGATTATGAAAGGGAAATGCAATTAACCATTGTATACTTGTGTGCATAAATTATAAACACTAAAAACGTGTTTATGTTGCAAACATGCTGACTGCAAGGGGTTTTGGAACTATACAGAATACAGACATAGGTAATTTTATTAGCTGGGGGACAAAAAAAAGCAACTTCACACTATTTTAAACATTTTTAATTAAGCCATGGATTTCACCTAGTACATGAAACCTTCTAGCACTTCAAATCCACCTTAAAAAACTGTCCGGGGTGCTAAAGCAAACATGTCTTACTTGAACTAGGACGGGCCATTTCCAAGCAAAACTTCTGTTTCTTTGAAGACGAGGCCTTAAGTCCACAATGAGCTTGAGAAATCAACCTTCTAGCGGTAAATTGAAAGAGACACATCAGGATCCCTCGGAAGTGTTTCACCTGGGGAGAAATAAATCAAACATAAGCAGGCCAGCCAGGGTGCGTATTTCTGCCAGGTTCCTGACATGGGCTCTCCTTAAAGAACCAGGTGCGAGTGCTCGTCACGGCCTCCTCCTGCACCTGCAGAACACGGAATCATCCCCAACCCGAGACCCTCGGGCCGGGATCACCGCTTTTGTTCAGAACCGGGGAGATCAGCCCTGCTCCAAAGCAGGGCTTTCGGCCCACACTCAACTTACGCGACGCCTCCGAACTGCGCTGCTAACCCGAGGCAGCTCCCAGGACCCGGCTGCCCGCTGGCATTTTAAGAAGCAGGGGGAAAAGCCAGGGACGGAGCAGCGCCCACTGCGAGCCTACGTGCATCTGCCGGCCCGCAGAAGGGCGAAGGGGACAGCGCGGGCGGGCGGAGCCTCGGCGAGGGGGAGGCGGCGGAGGAGCGGGG
>VZTT01047397.1:27729-41727 GCA_013400855.1 Buphagus erythrorhynchus
CGGTCGGCGGCGGCCGAGGCCGTGCCGTGCCGTGCCGCACGTCCCGCCCCGGGCTGCCGACGGGGCCGGGCCTCGGCGCCGCTCCGCCCTCCCGCGGGGAAGGGGCCGCGGTGTTAAGGCGGCACGGACGTGGGGATGGAGGGATGGAGGCACCCGCGGGACGCTTCCCAGTGTTGCGCTGTCCCTGCGCCGCGCCGGAGCGCGCACGAATGAGCTGGAATGAGACGCAAATAGGTCAGGAAAGCTGGATGGCTTCCCAGCGTCATCCCTCCCTGCGGTCCACCCTCGGGCAGTCGCGATTTACGCGTTCAAGGATGAAAACTCCGCTGCACTTGGACAGCACACAATTTTTTTTTTTTTTTTAATGGGAAAAGCTGTTTTTAGCGTGTTTTGCTGCATAAAGGCGGCAGCGCCTGCTCTCATCCAGCCGCCTCCTCTCCACCCTTCCCCAGCAGCCTTAAACCATTATGGTCCTTTTCAGTCAGAGATTTTGACACATTTCCCCGCCTCCTGTAGATTACCAGGTAAACAGATGAAAAGGCCCCCAAAACATGTCCCCGAAGAGGGGAAAAGGCTGAAAGGCAAGTCCCACCGTGCTCTTTCAAGTCCAGCAGCAGTCTGTGCAGCCCCGGGAGCAGCTCCTGTCTCCCACTCCTTACTCTAGCATGCTAACGACCCTGATGGTCAAAATCCTTTAATTCTGTGCAGACCGGGGAAACAAAGGTTTGTTGAATGAGGGATTGGCTCTGCGTAACATCATTCAGTATCATGACTGGTGTTTGGTTTTTTAAATTGAGATCTTGCTACAGACTGTACACTGCTTATTAGGCAGTGTATTTTAGCTGCTAGTTAATATTAAAAAGAAGAAAAAAAACAATTAGCAGTTGCACTATCACCACGATCTTCTTCCACTTTGAATCCAAAGTTCAAGACAGAAAAATCCTAGTCTAACATTGCCAACAGGAAAAAAATGGTTGTTTATGTACTAGAGTTTTGAGGAGCACATCAACCAAAGAGCTTTCATTTTCCTATCACATTGTTGCACTCCTTAGCTGTACTCTTTCTAACTTTACATCAGCCCAGGGCAGCGCATCTTAACATGCAAGGTTTGCAAAAAGTACAGATCTTTTAATAACAACAGAATGCATGATGGCATAGGTTATATGAAATGGGTACAGGACACAAGGTTGGTTTGCTTTGGTCTCTTTGGCATATACAGATTGCCCACTTCAAGAGCAGAGTTATCCCAATGTTGGTGAAGTAATCAATCATGCATTCTGTATTCTCAGCAGTCTGAAACAGTGAAGAGCCCAGCTGATGCTGGCTGATGCTAACCTGCTGTAACTACTGAATATGTGCCATAAGAAAATGGCCACATTGATTTTCAAAATTGTTTGTAGCAATCCTGGACAAATATGTTAATGCCAATGTGTAAGTAAATTTCCTGAAAGGTTTATAAAAAAGATTAAAGTGACATCTAAACTTAACTTCAGGACACTGGGGTGTTCGGTGTTGATACATGGCAGTGTTCCACAATCATCTGTGCCTGGTAAAATAATTCTGCACAAAGTATTTTTCTACTACAGTAGTTTCCTCCAGCAGTAGTGTCATTGATGCAGTGAGAGCAACTCTAGCTGGAAACCAGAAGCATGAACTGTTCTGCAAAGATATGCATTTCACCAAAATCAATTAACACATAAGAATCCTGTCTTAGAAGGGACAAAAGCCATGGCAAGAGCTTTGAAGTGCACTGCACTTCACAGACCCTCCTTTCACTGCCTCCTGGAGCACATTGCCCTCCCAGCTGCCAACCATGCTGCAGGCAGATGAGGCCTTTATATATTTAGCAATGATCCTCTCTTGTCTGTCTTCCAGGTACTTGTCCCATCTCCCCTTGACCCACATGATTCTCTTCTCCGGCAGGAGTTCTCCAGCTCTGCTGCCTCTCCTGGGAGGGACTGGAAAAGCAGAAGGTGAGGAATGTGTATCCACAGGGGCTGCTATTCTCCTCTGAGGCTCGGTGCTATGATGGGTTCATACCACCCAGTCTTCCACTCCAACCACACTATCCTTCAGCATTTTTACCAACTCCTTTGCATCTGAGCAGCACCAGCTAGAAACAGCTCCCTCTTTGAGCATGAAGCCTAATTGTACCAAACACAAGCAAAACATTTTTTTTAAATCCCAAGTAAACAGTCTGTATTCTAACACACAATAGGTCTGCACCAATTAAATACAGTATGGCAGTATATAAATTACAGTTCTTTACAGTAAATAGTAAAATACGAGAGTCCGCTTACTGTACACAACAATCAAAGAAAGAACAGCAGCTTTTCAGTAAGGTCCCAGGTATCTCAATCATTCACTTGCTAAGGAACAAAGAAATGATACAGCAGGCCATTCATTTCACTCATTTTTTACCATGTTGCTTTACAAACATCCAGAACACTTGTACAGGCATCTACAGTATCTACATGTGGAACAACCTTCTCAGGAATTCATGAGCACCAGACATAAATCCCTCCATCATTCCCATTATTAAAATAAACTTTACAGATTAAAATTACTTTAGGAGGTTCTATTTCATCTTGATAACAAACCAGCAAGTAACAAGTGCAAAGTTTGCAGTCATGATCCATTTACTGCTTCTTTATTTCCCATTTCTCCCCACCCCACACCCAAAACCCCCTAAAGAAGCCCAGAATGTTGTCCTCTCACACCCTTGCAGTAATACTGTTTCTGCAGTCAAACTGCCCAGCTGGCTTTTGCGAACATGTGAAATGCCAGACTCATAGCTTCAGGCACTGTCAGTCATTCCAATGCCAAGTCAGCACAGTGGCAGGCCTCTAGGAAGACAAAACATACGAAGCAGTTGGATATTTCAGTGTGCTTAAACATGGAAGGCTGCACGGTGCCCAGTGACTGAAAGAAACATGGCACCAAGTTACCAGTTAAAACATTTACAATAGAAAGATATAAACAGCAAATATGTCAGTCTAAAACAAGTTCTTTGGTAATTAAGAACAGCAAACCGTAGCGGTTGGGTTTTTTCTCCAAATACGGATTTACATCCTGGTTTTTCCTCAATAAAATATCTTTTGTTGTTTAAAATATATCTCCCAAGTTGTTGCGCAACAAATAGTCCAGTACCTCAGTTATCTACAATCAGCTTTAACTGTGTTTTAGTGTGCAGCCGTATCTGCCCACTGGCAGACAAACTATAGATACACATTCATATATATATAATATATATATTATTTATAAAAAAATTAGAGAATTAAGTCAAGGACTCTAGAGAATACACATTCCATATGGACAGGTTAAAATGTACAATAGCTTCAAAAATCCGTAAAGTTTTCTACACAGTGATGCGTGTAGTAAGTGCAAAAATACTGCGGTTTAGTTAATCCAAGATTTTCTGTTTTCCTGTTTCCTAGAAAAAGCAGAAGCCGCTGCATCTCCTGAATGGCAGAGGACATCTCCTCCTGTCTTGGGAGTGGCTGATGAGCCTTGAAGCACAGAACTCTTCCGTTTCTCTGAAGTGGAAGATGCCTGAGACCGGGAAGTGCTACTCCATTTCCTCGCGGGAGCTGGTGCTTTGCTGAGGCGCCCAGGACGAACGAAAACACCGTGTCGTGGTTTGCAGTGGAAGTACTCTCTGCCTTTCACAATTCCATCGTGCTTCCCTTCAATGGAAAGAAATGCACAGGATTAAATGCTGGTGCTGCCATTAGCACATACAATTGCGGTGCTGAAGTGCGAATAGCTTTGGTTATCTGTCAAACAGTCAAGATTATTCCTGCTGAGTGACAGAGCCAGATGCTCACCATACACTAGGGAGAAAAAAACTTGGAAAGGAGGGCTTGAAATGTTACCAAAAAGATGATTTTCTAAAATACTGCTTTGTTAACAAACAGTTGAAAAAGCTAAGCATGTGTTCACTTTGCAAAATAAACTGTCCTCAAAACCAATTGTTTGCAAAGCTTAAAATTTAGCTGGAGACAAACTTCTGGAATAAGTGATATTACCTATTAAACTACTAAAAACATCTTTTTAAATGACCTGAAGCATTTCTATAGAAGTTTTGTAACAGTTGCAGAGCACTGACTTTTTCTGACCCCTCTGAAGTTAGAGAAAACCCGTGCTCTGGAATTCATCTTTGCCCAGTGGAAAACAGTAAATCATTAAAAGACACTGACAGCAAACCCATCCAACAAGTGATGCACACTGTTAGTGTTAGTTCATGAATGTGTGCACACTGATTTAAAAAAAGTCTGCCAATTTTAGGTTTTGCTTGTTTCTCTGATCTGTAAAAACAGATAGGTACCTATGGGGGAACTATCTCAACATGCAAAAGCAAACCTTTCAGAGAGTTAAAAATGGATCAGAGCATCGCTACAACCAGAAAGCCAAGAACTGTACGTATCAGATACCAAGCTTCATGAAACTGGACGTACTTCCCAGGACTGAACTGGAAGGAGTGATTGTACTATGACTTTAAAAAATTGGTCTCACTAGCTGCATAGATAAACCAGAACACATTTAGTCTTACCCAGCTGAACATTGAGTTCAACTCCAACCCAGACTCCAGCTGAAAAATCCACCGTTCCAACATATCTCACTGTTCCCATCTTATTACTTCCAACATAGACTTGCTCACCCACGGCCACCCAGCTTGGCAAGACGTGGGCTTGATCTGCAGAAGCACCTTCTTCACAATCAGAACCATCCAAGTGGTCCTTCGTAATAAAATCGTCCATGGAAGCATCGGGAAAAGTCTCAGGAGCTGAAGTGTCTTTCACCAGTCCAGAACAAAAAGGGCTTTCCACGGCACCCACAAGCCAGTTGTCACCTGCTGCTGCTGCAGAGCTCTGCTGGCCCCTGCACGGGCTCTGCCCCTTGCCAGGACCTCGGGGTGACTCCGAGGCGCTCGCTCCGTTAGAGGACAGAAGGGAACATGACTGCGGAGCTGCTGAATGGTCAAAGTCCTTCCCATCTTCAACGCCCATGAACTCAGTAAAGGAGTGATCTTCCAGAACGTCTGTCATGTGCTCAACTGTCACCTCACGTGCTGAAAATTCGACGGTGTTTTTGCCATCCAAGGAACTTAGAGCTGAGAGGGATCCAGCTCTGGGTAGCTGCTGAGAGTCTCTGTCAGTGGCACTGAATGACAGTGGTACTTGCTCTGTTAAGGCACTGTTTTCTTTCAGTGGTACCACAGGTAACTTCTCTCTTGCTAACTCCTTTTCTAACTCTCGACATTCCTTGTTCAAAGAAGATCTTAAATCATGTGCAAGGGATGATCCTGAGGGATCACTAGAGTCCAGCTCCTTGGAGTGACTGGCTAGCTGGTCTGTGCTATCACTACAGGGAACAAGCATGTCAGACAGGGTGGCATTAGAGGCACTGTGGGAAAAGTAGCCACTAGTGATGCTGCTAGTGGTGGGGCTGCGGGACACCTCTTTCTCAAGAACACGGGAGCTCATGAAGTCTGATTTAGAGGAAAACCACTCCCTGTTCTCCAGGCTAGCATTGTAAATACTGAAGTCGGCAAACTCCTCCGGTACATAAGGCCGGAAATTTTGAAAACTTTGTGGACTTATCAGTTTCTTATTAATGGCCTCCAACTCACTGTCTTCCTCCTCAGAGTCCTGCAAATGAAAAGAGGAAATTAGGATTAGGAACTTGTGACAGTGAGGTTTCCAAAATAAACTAATAATCCTTGATTTTCTTCCTTTCCAAGCATGGAGAAATATGTACCTTTAATATTCTTTAATTGAAGAATGGAAGATACTATTGAAAAGAGCTGCTGAGAACATGTCCTATCTACACTGAGCTATTAAATTTTTAGAAAATAAATTCCAAATAGTTCAGAAAATATAAAGCAATAAAAGGAAAGTTACATATTTTCATCCACAAACTTTTTTTTCCTCATTATTTTTACTAATTAATCCTACTGAAGGTATTTTATAGAGTTAATTTTAAACATAAATATGAATGGAAAAGGCCTTACAGAGTCCATGCTGCAATACAGGTTATTAAAAACTTTGGGATTATAAAAAACTTTGCATAATGGGATTTTCTATTAACCGGATATCAGTGAGGCTAAATAATTTTGCTTACCCCTGGCTATCACAGCTGAACATGTTCAGGATGTTTGAATATAAAAGCAAAAATTGAATATACAAGCAAATATTACAACAAATCGTCAAGGAAGCATTTGTATGCATTCATGTACATGTTTGGAGGGAAATAAGTGACACTAATCACCCAGGCAGAATTTGGAGGTGCCTCCCTGAATTTCCCCTTGGTGATGTGTTGGGGATGCACTGTGACCAGACCACAGATGTGGCTTTCATAGAGTCCATCTGAAGCTGAGGACTTCAGTCTGTAAAGATGAATCTGAGAAAGGCTCCAGCAACATGATAGGGCTGCTCTCCCAAGATAAAATACTGCAGGCGGGACTCCACATGGATGCTTTTTAAAGTACTTCCTTTTTTATATATGTCTATGTCTTCATGTATATATGCAGGTATAAACATAGGTCTAGGTATATGTATACACACATATACATATTAAAAATTGTTAGTTTACAGGACATTTCTACTAGAAATAATTGTATTTTAGGAAAAATGAAAACTGCTTAAGTCCTTTAAAGAAACTCAAGCACCCATTATTTCTCAGAGTGCCTTCATCTGCGTCACAGATTTCAAATTCTGATTAAGGCAGATCCTGTGTGATATCTGAATTACCTGGATGCTTTCAGACATCTGCTCTGATTCACCAATGTAAAAGGAAAAGCAGAACAGTTAAGTAGATGACCACAGAGTATCAACACATCAGGATAAACATCCTCTTGAAAATGTTTCCTCACTTCAAAATAGCCAAGACTCCTCAAATAAGTTTGTATAACAACACTTCAAATGCCCAGACAGGAAACAGATTTGCTCAGCTTGCCCATGTCAGAATAATAACAGAATTCCCTCTGCTCAAGCTCAGTCAGCCAGCGCAGGCTGTCCAAGACAGTGTCCAATTGGGTGGGTTTTGAGATCTCTACAACCTTCTTGCACAACTCATTCCAGTGTTTGACCGCCCTCAGAGTGGACAAAGTGCTTTCTTGTTCCATCTTGTGATCAGATGGAATCTCATGTGTTTTGATTTGCCTCATGTCCTGTCACTGGACACTGCTGAGAAGAGTCTGCCTTGGCCCATCAGGTGTTTTTATACATTGATAAGATGCCCTTGTGACTGGTCTCCTTAAGGCTGAACAGCTCCAGATATTCCAGCCTCTCCCCATATGTCAGAGGCCCTTATCTGCAACAAGGCCTCATGTCCATTCCTATCATGTTTAAACTCATATCAAATATAATTCAGTATTATTCATGCAGAATGGCCTCTTAAGATGACTCAAGATTTTCAATAATATTATTTTTTTTGCTAGCACAGCTATCAGTATCTGAACAGGATGTCTCTACTTGTCTAAGTATATCTGACAAATCCAACCACATGTCAGATTATTAGTATTTGCTCAAGTAAAGGCTTGGTATCCTTTGCTGTCTAATTTTCACAGCACTCTTTCAGAGTTATTTCTGATACAGAATTTGAATGGAGGCTTTAGTTTGCAATTATTTATTTCTCTGAGGAGGAGCAATAGTGTTATGAAATATCATGTAAGACTACTGAGTTTTATTTACCCTGTTGAAATTCTTGCTACTTATATCTGAAATACACAGTCCCTCTAGAAGTAAAGGAAAAAATTAATACCTGCTTTATCGAAACTACGAATACCCTTCCAAGAACTAAAGCCTTATGCAAAGCATCTTTTTTGCATATTGCAGGATACCATTTGCTTGTCTCTTGAGGGATATTCTCTCAATCATTCTTCCCTTTAGCCCTTTATACTTGCGCAAAACTAAGTTTTGTTCTGTGCAGTACCTTATAGTTTGGGGTTTTGTGTTTTTTAAACATTAAAAACTAAGAGTTTATCAAATATTTTTTAAGTTGAAGATTATATATGAACTCCAAACTAATAAACATTTAACGAAGGAAGTTTTCTAGCTGAGAGTAGCTAAATGTCCCCTTGAGACCAAAAGGTATTTTTGTAACAGAGTTCTTTGTGTCTCCTTTGAAACTTGCAGGATTCCTCATTTGACTGAAAAAACCCCACCTTGGTGGTGTCCCTGTTCAGAATCAGACTGGATAAGAGGTTGTAACTAAGAAATGGCTCTACAGACACATAGACATTGGTGAGTGATTAGGAAAGGTTAAACAAGTAACCACAGTGGCAGTCATGTGCCATGTCAGGGTTATCTGTCATCATAAATACAAAAGCTAAGGTACAGAGAACCAGTCTTCTTTACAAGAACATGGGCTATGAAAATTGCTGTGAATAGGTGAGGAGACACCACCTTGTGACAAACAAAAGATGCCCCTGGTGGGGACAAGACATATTTCATTTCAGAGCTTCTCTTGATTGGGAAATTCCAGAAACAAAGCAATTTCAGAGTTCTTCAAATTTCTGTGAATGTGAGATGTCAGGGGAAAAAAAGAAAGAAGGTGCCTCGTACAGCTCAGGCTATTGGTATAAATAAAGATAAAATCTTTGCGAAACTGGTCAAGAAACTTCAGCAACTTCCCTGGGATGTAACAGAATGACTATAATGAAAAGCAGATTTAAGAACTGGTAACAGATAGGCCACAACAGCAAGAACTAATAAGACAAGACTATAGATCAAGTTCTAGCAGTAAAGAAGCAAAATAAGCAAGAGGACAGAGCAGTTTCTCTACATGTGCTTTGTAACAAAGATACTGTGTCATTGGAAGATAAAGCATCCGAGCTTTCAAATCCCTAAATTACACCTCTCAAGTCACCTCAACAAGTTAGTTCCAATTTTACTAATTTAAAAATCAGTAATACTTATCTAGTGGCTGCACCATTTGTGCCTCAATTTTAATTGCCCACTAGAAGGGTTTCTTCTTAGAAAACCCTCCCTTAAACATGTTAATTACTTGCAGTGTTTAAATACACTTAATATGAAAACATTTAACCTGACCTTAACATAAATCACCGTATTCCTGTCTTACATAGAACATGCCCCTGTATCATGCTGTTTTAATATAGCTGCAGTATCAAGCATGTGTAAATACTCTCTGAAATTTCAGGTTGAATGTTCTATTTCAGGCCACCTGAATAAAACTATTTTTTGTTAACTGCCTTTTTTTTTTTCTTCCTTTGACAGATGTGTTTTGAATAACGGAATACTCCAGCCTAGTTAAAACATAGGACTCACTGCAGCTCTGAAAAGTGGGGTAGCCTGGGAAGCCTACATCCTACAAAGACTTCTTTCCTAAAGTAATAAAACCCCCTAGAAGCATCATTTGCTAAACACAGTACCATAGTCTGTCTGGGCTACACAAAGTAGTTGTGTCAACCTCCTCCCCTCTAGCTGCTGCTACTTTTTGCCTGTCTCCCCAGGACCCTCAAGGGTCTAAAAAAGTCATCAGACAGAGGACTAGATCCAAATGAAAAACTCCGTGGTAAGTCAAACCATCAACTGGGTGGATCAGTTCCCTTGATCCTACTTCCTATGCAACCAAACAAAAAGCTGTGTTGATAAAAGGGAGAAGTCAGTATGAGTCAGGCAGCTCAGCTGAGAACTGAAAGAACAGCTCTTTCCATGGTCCTATTGGCTACAGCAGGTTTACAGTGTTCAGTGAATTAGTTCCCTTCTAGTTGGCAAAGCCTGGTGGCAGGATGTTGCCCTTTCCTAGCTCTGAAAGCTTCTGCATATCTGTGGAAAGCAGTACAGGCAAGTGCCTGGGTTAATTCAGGGCATGCATGGGGTGGGACTTTGTTTTCACTCAAGGGATTAAAACTGCCCTTAAGTTGCTATGGAAAGTTTTGTAACAATTTATTTTCCAAGGGATGTTTTTTCAACCCACTAGAAGATTTTTTTTTCTTCCAAATACCTTTATGCTATTTGCATCAGTGACTCAGTGCAAGTCAGCACGTCAGCTACCCTATGGAAAATTAACATGATCAAGAATAAAACAGCTGCCACCTAAACCCAGCAGCCAAACTTCAAATATATACACCAGAATACTCAGGATACTTTGGTCTAACAACATACAAAACAGCATTAGAAATCCAGAATAGGTTTTTTTAATGGCATGGCTATATGGTAGGAATGAAAATAACTGTTAAATAGGAAGAATTCATCATTAGCATTTCGTGGAAAAGTGTCCCATAAGACTTACAGGAAATAATTAAATGGTTCTGAATTTTAAATCTAAAGCTCTGATTAAAGCAGGTATTTGCAGCCATGACCCACAGCCCCAAAACCAAAACTATCATACAGCAGAAATGATAATACACCTTTTGTTGAAGCAGCAGCGAGAAAAAGATTTAGCAGGTGAAGATTAAAACAGAAGCCCTCCACCTCAATTTCCACCTGAATTATGATGAAGACAGGCTGCAAGTTAATTAAGAGCGGCAATCTTATTTTAGTCATATTACTTCCATGTCAGGCAATGATAAGCTTTTTATAGTGTACCCACACCTAAATGCATGGTTACTTACACCAAATGGGATCATTCCATTTACTCTGGGGTATAGTCACAAAATCTAGGTAACATACAAGGTATATTAGAGTGATAACAGCACAGCTCACTAACCCATCCTTTACTTGATCATTTGTGCCCTGTAAACACTACAGCCTCCCCTCTCCCCCCCGCCCCATGAGACAAATGACATATAAACATTAAAACCCAAAAAAACCAAAACACCAAACCCCTGAGGAGTTAGTTCCAGTGACAGAATGCATTCGGCAAGGCAGGCAAGCAACTGTTGCAACTATAACCTACAATCAGTCACAAGTGGTTATTTCCACCTCACTTCTTTTTCCTGCTGCAATAGAGTGAGTGCCTCAAGCCCACCACCAGGCCTCGAGCCAGAAACTGGTACAAAACTTACAATCTTCTCCTCAGGCATGCTGCTGGCACTGCTTCCTGCAGGCACAGCACAGCCAGCACAGTGCACCTGAGATGGAGGCATGCTCTGCAAAGGTTGAGACACACAACACATCACACATAGCTCTGACCACAGTGCTAAGTGGGTGCCAAGTCAGAAAGGTGAGAAGATGTGATGAAAGTGAAACACCTGTGCTGGCCATACAGACATCAAAATGCAAGTTAAGGGGTAGGGGAACTCATGCGCTCCTCCCAGAGTCTGAGGGTGAGGAATAAAGGCCAGAATTATAACCACCCCAGAATAGTTTCACAGAATTACATTTGATCTATGAAAAAAACAACACCAACATCTTACTGAAGAATAATAATAAAAAAAAGGTAGGTTACTCCTACTTTAAAATAGAAGCATCCTGTAAAGGAGAATACATACCAAGAAGTAAAAAAACCCCAAAACTCACAAACCCTGTATTGAAGTAAAAAACAAACAGCAGAACTCCACCACATATAAAGAGTGGTTTGAATAATTTTACCAGAGAATTACAAAATTCTGTTGCAACAGATGCAAATGATTTGCCAAGTACACAAAATCACTCCATCTCCTTTAAAAAAGCAGGTGGCTTTCAAAGATTACCTCTTGACTAAGTAGAGGTCGGCTTTCAAGTGGGGTCTTCCTTTTATGTTCCTCTTTCACTGGCATTAAGGGCTTGAAAAACTTTGGTGGCTGGGGAGAAAATGCTTTAAAAGGGCTGGCCATTAAAGCATGGGAATTCTCTGCTACAACACCTAGGTATAAAAGCAAAAATAGTGTATTTCAGTTCTTCATATCCTGACTGCAAGAGCATATTTCAGAACAACTGAAGGTTAAGCCATGCAATTGACAAGTTGCTGGCTACAGAATATCAATATTTTAGTATTTAACCACTGGCCTAGGCATGAAATAATGAAGAGCTCAGTGAGATCCTCAGAGAAGTCTGGAAACAGAAGGAAAGCAGAGAAGAGCAGTATCTGCCCCCTGCATTCTGAGGCGCCAATATTTCTCCTTTTCATCTTGGTCATAAAAACAGTGGGAAGTGTCCTTGAAACTAGAACTGAGAAGCTCTTTGCTTCTTGTGTCTCACCTGACCTCTTCCCACAACATTAGAAATCTGCCCTGTAACCAAGCCAGCCATCCTGCACAGCCAGGATGATCAAAAAATAAGCAAGGAAGCAATGAGTAAACTCCTAGTGCCACTTTATTGCAGCAGTACTTCTACCTGCACTGCCTGGTCGATGTGACCTAAAGGAAACAAGGCATCTGTGACACACTGATATGGAGGCACAGCCAATATCCATGTATCACCACTGTCTAAGGACAATTCCCACTTTAGAAAAAGCATCTTCATCTTCAAATTCATAAAATAACAGCAGCTGCTTTTTGTTCTTTGGTGTGTGTATGGCTTTTTGTTTTGTTTTGGGTGGGTTTTTTTCTTCTACAGTTTTGATTTATATTTAGTATGTTCTGCCCTCCTCTTGGTTTTTTGGCTACCCTCAACTTTACACCCTTTCCTGGATGTCTTATGCATTTCTCCCTTTCTTTCCTATTTTCAGATTATGTTTAGCTCCTTAAGTAAAAGCTGGATAACACATTTGTTAGGAAAAGAGCACTGGGAATTTAATTTTCCGTTTAATGCAGTAAATAAGAACCCACCAGCACTGTCATTATGTATATGAAATCTCACCACTGCCATCTTTGCTCTTGCGAGGTGACTCCCTGGGTAAAGTACCATAGCATGATACGTCTTGATAACTGGAACAACAGTCAGATATATCTAGATGACTTTCAGACCAACCCTAAAAAAACAAAAATACGTAAATCTGCATGATGACACAGGCAAATGTGGAAAAAAATAATAGGCAAACTCAGGTGTTTGTTTTCAATAAAAGTCAACCAAACCCTACAAACCAAAGGTGTGTCAATTACTGACTTCAGACAATTTTCCAGTCACACAGAAATTGATTGTTTAAAAGCTAATTAGCTGGTCAGTGAAGGATTTAAAGTTTCTTAAATATCAGTTTATATAATTCCAATATGAAAAGCAGAGAAGGACAATAAGGTTTACTGCAACATTATATGTAATGGGTGCAGAGCTTTGAAGATACATTATGTAAATCAACTGCTTTAAACACTATTAAAGGAAAATACTATTTCTATTTTCCTTTTTTTCCTCCCCAATTCTCAAACACATCTTGCTTCTGGTGGGGGGTGGGAAATCTGAGAATGTGAGCTGTTTGTTGCTATGTTTCCATACCTTGTCATCTTCATCGCAGGCAGAAAGATCCAGTCGACTACAGGACACCTACGGAACACCAACAGACAGAATGACAAAATGCCTACCTTTTATTTCTAAGATATAATACCTTGAGGAAATACTATGATCGTTTAGTCCTAATAACTGCTTTGCTCTTTTCAGACCAGATTATGTATAAAGACATATGTATGTATCTTTCTGTAGGAGTGTGTGAGAGAACACATAAAATGGAAACTACCCCTTATAGCGTGAAAAACGTTAAAGGGACTTGGAGGTAAAAGTAATCTGAATCAGAGCAGTTGTCATCCTGAACTACTTCCTAAATGGGTATCCCTGTAAAAGGAGAAGAGTTTCAACCAACCCTCCCTCTTCCCTGTTAACTTTGTTATCTCCTAGGATGGACAATTTTGGGGAGGGGTTTCACTTCATGACAGTTTTCACTTTCCCTCAGGCCGGTTAGTCCCAGCACAGAGTAACCATTACAATATCTCATTGTGCAAGCATTTCCTCAGCACACAGACTGCAGCCCCTGCCCCATCAGTGCTAACCATGAAGGGCCCTTACATTGTGCACGTTCGGAGTGCTGATGCTCCTGCGGATGTTCCTGGCTTTGGTGGAGAGAGCCTCTTTGACAGTGACTGCCTGTGTGAAGAGAACAAAACACTAACAGCAATGCCATGGTCTCCTCAGGAGAACTGAGCAAGCAGGATAGGGACTTTTTTTGAGTGTAGCTAACAGAAGC
>VZTT01047397.1:46321-71547 GCA_013400855.1 Buphagus erythrorhynchus
AGAACCATAAATTTCCAACAATTCTCAAACCATATATTTAAAAAACAGTAATTCTGTACTACAAATGAAAGAATTTTTATTTAAGTATTAAGCTTTGCCTGGTGCACACAATAAAACAAGTTATTTTCTCTAAAGAGTTAAGAGCCTACAAGAGGAATGATGAAGGGGTGAGGAAAGCAGGAAAAGGGATTTTGAGTCAGGCAGTTGAATTATTCTTTGCCAAAAGCTAAGACTTGTCATCTCTGAATTAAGGCAAAGGAGCTAACAAGTCATATCCTCTTAAATTCTAAATAAATAGGCCAGAAAATAAAGGCAGCACTAGATAAAAATGGTACTTCTAAGACAAAAAGGTAATAATGATAATAATGATTAAATACACAGAAGTAGGAAATAAAACATAAGAAGAAAGCATTTACACAAGCTGCATTTGTGAAGAAGGAGGCTTGCTAACAATTTACCTCATCATCACTGTGTTTTATGATCGGCAGATAAAAGAATGGGCTCCCATGCTCCTTTGGTAGTATTGAGTTAACTCCTGATGCATGGGGACCTATAAGTTGTTCATTGGCACTGAGGTCATCAGCTAATGAAACAAATGTGCAAAGAATGAAATAGTTTTATACCAAAGGATATGAATATATAAAGGCAAAGTTGTAATACAAAGTTGTAATAAAGGCCTACCCATATTTCATAATACATTTAATCCTAGTTAATCTTATTACTATGCAGCATTTTGAAGATGATTTCAGCATACAAAAGAAATTAAGAATAGCAGTTCTGGCTACATTACACTTTTAGCTAAACAAACTAAAGGTGTGCAATGACACAATGAACCTGCTTAAATATCCTATGTGATCTTTTGCCTGTTAATCTCTACTAAGAGTAAAAAACAAACAAACAAAAAAGAAAAAAAAAATAAAAACATTACTTGTGAGCACAGATGAAGAAAGGGGGTGTTTCAGTTTCCAAAAGCATCTGCTAAAGCAGGCATTGATGCATTGCCTATATAAATACGTGTAGTTGCCCACTCCAGTGCTGGATGTGATACAGCCTATGGATCCTCTTGTGCTTTATGTTCAGGTTTATAATTAGACTTGCTCCCTAAACAGTCTTTAAATGTGGAGCTACCTCTAGTTTCTTGTTACTTACACTGTGTCTTAAGAATACATATCAATATTCTTCCCACATTTAGAACTAATTACCTTCAAAGGGAGAAGACTTAGATTGTGTAAAGAAAGCTCATTATAGCCCTAACACAGTGTTCATTTATTGAGCTGTTTAAGACTCTACAGATACATCAGTGGAAGGAGCTCTGAAAGCATTGGTAGATTCTCTATTAGTGCTTTAATGACATGCAAATTTGTACATCAAAACGCTTATAGGATTTCCTCTGTTTGATTCAAACTAAGCTTACTTTCTTACCATATTTTCTGTTGTACAGCTTATCACTGTACTCCTGTCTTCCCTGACTTTTATCCTTATTCTAAAATAGTTGTGCTTAATTATGGCAGCATACACAACCAGAAGAAAAGCACTTTACAAGCCATATCAGACAGTGTCATTGCCAGGACTTGTTTGACTTCTTATACCTTTCAGGTTCATTCTTCCATTTAACAATTTATTGACCCAAAATAACCCCCATTTCCCCTTCCACAAGTTTCTTAATCTGCTTTTACAACATACCATTCAGATCAAGGAAGAGGACAGGTATATGTGTTTCCATTCCTGCAGGTGGAATCCTGAAACAAAACAAACTGCTGGTAACAAAGAAAGCAAATTCACACCTAAGCTAATTTGGGCAAACAGATATCGATGCAATATTCAATAACTGTAACCAATGGCTAAAGCTGTCAACATTTTGACGGTTACTCCGAATGCCTGTGTGGCACAGACAGCATTTTGTTTATCTACACACAGAGCTAAATCTAGAGATTTGCCAAAACTCAATTCACACCACACAGCATGTGGCAGTTGCTGTGAGTTTTAAACATCATGGTCTGTTCCTTATGAAGTTAACTGGTTGTAGTCATCTCATATATAAAGTCAGTAACCTTCCAAATAACTGGATATGTAACTACTGGCAGTCTTTATATCCATAAACACACTTTTAGCTATAGGTCCGCAGCATACTGGATGGGTGGATAAGGGGAAA
The DNA here is from genome assembly GCA_013400855.1 of Buphagus erythrorhynchus. Lineage (NCBI taxonomy): Eukaryota > Metazoa > Chordata > Aves > Passeriformes > Sturnidae > Buphagus > Buphagus erythrorhynchus. Next base: position 48,474 of record VZTT01047397.1, read on the forward strand.
AATGGCAAGATAAGAGTATTGCTACATTATTCCCTGAACACTATTGGAGACATTAGTGTACACTTAATTAGAGGAGTATTTCTTGTCCATACTTTCCGAAACCTAACATGTTGCATTCCTCATTTTTACATGTCAGCTCCAAAGATCTTAGTTAAAACACAAATTTAAATGAAACTGAAGAGAAATATATTACAAATTCAGATGAAACAGAGAACACATCCTTTGAAATTAGAGTTTCTTCCTCTCCACCCTTTATCAATTATATTATCATGTGTTCTACCATTCATCTTTCAATCACTCCTTTTCTGAAAGTAATCAAATTACTGGATAATTTTCTCAATTGTATAAAGTTGCAAAATACTGTATTATATTCAAAGGTGATTTTCAAACCTTGAAAGCTATTTCAAAGCTACTTTATGTAGTATCCTAGCTAAGCAAATCTTTCTTACATTCAGAACAGCACCTGACCTTCTAAACTTTCTGTCAGCTGAATGCAGTCTGTATTTGTATGACAGAAGAACACAGGAAGCTCCAAAACATCCTTAGATTTGTACCTTGCAGCATGCACGGTTTTGTACAAAAAGCTGGCAGCTCCAGTGGCTTTTCTGAACATACCAATTTGCGGGGGCACCGGGGATTCCACTGCCTGGTGCTGGAACAAACACTGCATTCCTCTCTTCCGTCAGCCCTACCCACTGTTCCACCAGCCGGGCCTCTCGTTCTAGATCATCCTCAGATTTTTCTACAGTAGGAGAGATTAGGATTACAGATGAGACACCCTTTTTGTGGTATAGGGCATAAAGTAGTTATGACAGACTTCAAGCTGCAAACCTTGTTTGTTGCTGATCTTTTGGATCTGCTCATCTAAGTATTCTCTGCGTTTTATTAATGCATCAGACCACCTTTCTCGTACACAGTTCAAATCTTCTTCCTAACATGGAAATAGAGAAGAAAGTCACTAGACTATGTGGGTGACTGAGGCAGTGAATTTTGTGGTAATTTAATCAGAATTTATATTAAATGGCTTGCACAATGCAGAAAACCTTTCTCCCCCACATGACATGCACACTGATTAAGCACCTCATCACCCATGAAGGGAAGTTTATTTGCTTTCAAGTCTCAGATTTCAACAGGACAAAAGAAAATGTGACTGCCTCTGCTGCTGAAGAGATTAGACACCATGGCTAATTACTCACAGAAGTGGCAATCAAACTTTTGAATAGCATACGGAAGAGGAAAACCCAGTGTCATCAGCTGATCATAAGTTCTCCTGAAGATTAGACAGGTCAGTACACCCTCAAACCTGCACAAAATTCCATTGCTAGCAGCTGCTATCAGTGCAATTAAAAGATTTCTCATGCAAACAAAACCCATCATGCAATCATGCTTTGTGGTATCACAGGAAAATCTGGCTGGTTCTTCTCTGTGATATGTCAGGAAGCGCATAAACAGCCCGCAAGAAGTTAGTACCTTAAATTGTATTTTTGAGATTGCTAGGAAACTTAACACATCATCTTAAGGGATGTCAGCATTCTCACCTAACTGTTTTTACTTCTGTATGACTGCCTATTAGAAAAAAGACTTCTGTGCAGAAATCTGAAATTTATTTTACTTTGGGGGAGATTTCCTCTTCTGCTCTTTGCCACCTTTTAAAATGAGTCTTCTGTTACACTGTCTAAATGTTGACTTATCACACAGAAAAACAGGGTCAAGGTTGGGTTTTGTGCAGATAAAAGGAAATTGCTTCACTGAAGCCTCTGTATCTACCCCCCATTCACATCCTCCACTCTCTCTCAGTCAAGCATTTCAGAAAACTGCACAATGTAAAAGATTATGATACTCTGTTTAGAAAACAAATAAAATATCCTGTGGTGCATAATTTGCATGGAAAAGATGCCTGAAGCTGCTAGTTCTTTTTCCTGTGACATTAATCAGAAACTGCTTTCATTCTAAATTAAAGTTTCAAAGCTTTTATTCCCATAGCAATTCATGTAGCCAGTTAGGAGAGCTGACTGCAGAGTACTAGAGAAGAGAGGACACTGTAAGAGCATAAAGTCACAAGGTAAACTGAAATAGCAGTGTTTCATAGCCCAGGTAGCCTCTAAAATGCACAGCACATGTGTATGTCAAAGCCGCTTTTGCTTGTTCATTTGAGAGTTGCTGGCCATTAGCATTAGCTGTGCCCCATGCCGCAGGATTGACAGCAACAGCAGCAATACCTGGTAACTATCCATATCACCACCATCATCCTCCTCCTTCTGGTAGGAGAAAATACATTTTGTAAAACACAAAAACCCATGCATTTCACTCAACAGAAATTCACAGAAATAACCCAAAACATAAATACCAACATTTCTGCCACAAACTTGTAAAATGTTAAAAATCACAACACTCAAATAACTAGTCTTATTAATAGGTAGAAAGATCTTTTTTCATTAGACTGTAGCAGGTCAGCCATGATTTGAGTGTTAGTGAATATGTTTATTAAAAAAATAAAACAATTAAAAACCCCACACAATCGAGTGCCAGAAAAATGACTGAGCAAGCAGATCACTAATCTCAAGTTTTACAGTTTCATCTGTATCCAAGGTTAGAATTATTTGTGGAACTGAAAGCAAACCTTCTGACAAAAGGAACCTTGCTTCCGTGGGTGGTGCATTCCACTTGTTCTTTGCCATCACTGTTAAAGTTATGCTTTATTTCCAATATAAATTTGTCCAGCATCAGCTAAAATAATTTATGCTCCTTAAGGACTTCCTTGGCTATGTAGAATAGCCCTCTCACATTCAGTGATGACTGCTTTTGATTCTTATCAAATAACAACTTGGTGCTTTTTGAAAAGCTCAATAGTATCTCACTACATTTTCTCTACTAAATGTCATTTCTTTTTTTTTGCTTTTTCCCCCCCTCAACTTTCACCATCCCTGGAAGGTGAAATAGCACTAGGAATCTAGTATTAATTACCTCTACACACAAAGGTAGAAACAATTTCCATATTCCTTCTGTTCTACCACACTCAGTACTTTATCAGTCATCCATTGAGTTATAAGCAAAAAAATATACAGATTTAGCACCACAGGCTCATGTTACATGTATTAACCTCAAGCACATGTAAAACTGCAAATCATGTACCAGTGTGCTAAGGTCCCTTTTGGAATTATGCTGGGCTGGGTCTAGAACAGCAGAACCATACCAAATTGAGAAATTAACTGCCTTACCTGGTAGCTGTCCAAGCCCCTTTGCAGTTTGGTTGATCTGGCAGTCACCCCACCTACAGAGACTGAAAGAATTGCTTCTACCATGAGAGGCAACGTTCCCGAATGCTGCACAGGTTTCACTGTCACCTGAACTCTGCGAGAATGACCCTAAGCAGGAATTGAGAGGGAGAGAGAAACTAAGAATAAAATTAGAAAATCAATTTAAGCATGAATAAAATGGCAAGGAAAAGATACATACCTGCCTAAGCTGGAAAATTCCCCCTGTGTTTACATCTTTTGCCTGATGGAGTTCAACCGCAGTGTATTCACCCATCTCATTCAATTCTTGTATGGAAATCCACATTTCTATTCTTCGAGTTACTTCATTCCATCTAAAAAGACATCCCCATAAAAACTCGTGGTTGCCTCAAAGTGACTTCATGCACCACAGGTATTAAAATACTTTTAGAAAGTTTATGGAAGCATTAATTGGTAATTTATTTGTACCTGTCTCTCAATGTCCTAGTTTTTGCATGAAGAGAATCAACTTCCCAAACAGAGCTGCCATTGCCAGTACACCTGTGACCCCAGACCTCAATAGCAAGAGCTCCTTCTGAAATGAACTCCAAAAACTCCTCTGTGACATTCACCACATAGTCCTGGCAATGAGAAAAACAAATCACATTCAACCATATTAAGTAATTGTGTCTCCTCAACTTGCTTGTAAGGACACACCAAACAAATAACTTCCTGCCTGATAAAACCATAGAGTTTGCATCACAAAGCTTGACTCTGGACATGAAAGTTGTAAAACCTCATCATCTCAGCAATTCATGCCCTCGCATACCACATTTCATAGTTTGAAAATCTCCATAAAAGTGATGTCTCAGCTTCAGTGATCTCTTTTAAGCTACTGAGCTTACCAGACAAGTATATAATCAGCTGTCATTATATAAACAATAGCTTTCTCCATGCATTAAAGATAACATCTGTATTTAAAAGATCGAGTCAAAATATCTTTTCCTTTTGCTACATTTTGAAAAAGTGATGAAGTGAAACGGCATTCCCAAGCGCAGTTAAAAGTAATTAGTTATATGACTTGTCTTTCTCCTTATTCCACCAGCAAAGCAAGGCTCAGACTCCAAACAGTTTCTCTCAAATCTATGATCCCCCTGGTAACATCATTTCATAATTAAAATACTTACCTTACAGTGAGAGAAGATCACTGTAAAATGAGCATCTTTGCTCTGAGATGAAGGCACATCTGGATCTACCACTGGTGCTGCTACTGTTGACTCACATTGATCCCAAAATGTGTATTGACAAAAGACAAAGTTGGAGAGATTAGGTGGCAGTCCGGTTGCTTCTTTTATTTTTACCTGAGGACATAAAACAGATGTTGTCATGAATATGACTGTTTCTTCTTCAACTGCAAATTGAAGATCAACAGTCAAGAAGAAGTTTTAAAGGACAGTAAGGATGTTCCCAATTAGGAAATGTGACTTTGCACAGACAGAAACACAGATGTAAAGACATAACCCATGTACATGTTTTGTTTGAGGAAGCTGATAAGCTTGAGCGGAGAATGAAATGCTACATCACAGAAGAAATTAAATCCATACACCACTCATAGATACTATATTAGATGATTACACTACAGGAGATAGATAGAGGGAAAAACTGTTTCCCCTTCTGTCTGTAAATGATTGTCCTTGCAACACCAGTATTTATGGTGCAGATGTACATCTACTAGAAACTAACACAAATTAAATCAGCCACTGGCCTACCCTGAGCTGGAACAAGAGAAGTCCTTTCAGAGACTTTTCAACAAGCAATAGTCTACATAGCTTAGTACTTTACATCAGACTGAGTACTTAGTTACAGAGGTCTGAAACTGTAAACTTCATCAGGTGTTCTCACTCACCCTGCAGGAGAGCTTTTTCGCTCTGTGAATAATTTCTCCGTTGTTATCCATGACTTCTAGACTCCCACTCTCACTGGAGTTCTCAGAGGAGTCATCTCCTTCTACCACACGTTCTGGGACAGACCCAGTGACACGCATTACTTCAACATGCAGCCGCCCTGCCACCTGAAGGCAATTACACAGAGCACATACAAGGCCACTTGAAACAGACTTATTCACTGGGGAACAAGAGAGCAGGCATCATTTGTGTGCTAAACCCCTGGAGCACAAGGAGCACCCAGAGTCCTGCAGGAGCGCTCAGCATGCCTAGCCTGGCCCTACCTCGCCCTGCTGGCTGATGATGGGCACAGCATACTGCAGCTTCACGTCGTAGAAAAGGCACTCCAGAAACACATTGGCAACGCCAATCAAGTTGTGGTTCTCCTGTGCTTCGTAGAAAGGATCTCCTCTCTTGCCAATCAGCTTCCTTATCTGTTTTAGAGATAATGGAAGAGATGTCACAAAACCACCAGTGTGGGAACAGGAGATCAAATAACAGCATAGTATTAAAAGATCATGGTACAAAAATGGCTTCACTACCCATCTTTGTTCCTTCCTGTTACACAGGCAGAAAGAGACTAGATTCATATTACAAATTTGAAATGAAATCTTTGAGATGAGACATCATACAATCCTTTCTTTACTAAGGGATATAATAATATGATGACCTGCATATTTTAGCAATGTCAAGGCAAAGTAGACTTTACCATGAGCAATCACAGTAGCAATTGATTTCAAGATGTTTCACCTTTTCTGCTCTGTTTATACTTCCTAAATGAGAGGTCAAACTGTCCTCAGGTTGTGCTAGTCTGGCTGCTGGCTACCGCTAGAAGGGCAAAGAGAAGGTGCAGGATGACTCCTAAAGCCAGCAAGTGTTCTTATGACTCCCATAGAGCTGAGATCACACCTGCAGCATTCCCCATACAGCCACAAAGAATTCATGCAGATTCCTAGCACGATATCCACTCCTCAGTGAATTTGTTAGTTCCTTCCCTTTTTCTCCTCTTTTGTCTTCAACACATGCATTTGACCTACGTGTTTCTATGTAGCACATAGAACACATGCATTATGGACAACATAGGTCATGGAAAGAATGATCCTGGCTCAGGCAGACATAATGTATTCAAATATGTGCTATCAGTTCTTACTAAAGTCAGCAGCAAAATCATCGTTGTCTTCAATGGGCACAGATGAAGTGCTTGACCTCCCCTGTGTTATGATTTTAGAGATTCCCATTGTCCCGTCCAAAGCATGTAACAAAGGCACAAGAGTTGTTCAAACATATTTAAGAATGATTCTTGATACAAGTAATTTAGGTGCTTCCTAACAGCCACAAGACAGTAAGATATATTTCCTATGCACTTCTACCTGGATACTTAGATGATGTCTTCTGGAATACAAAATATCACATCTCTTTCGAGTAAACAAGTTTTTGACCAAACTCATGCTCATCTGCCAAGGCTAATGTGCTACCTAAATTCTCACAAAACACCACTTGGTTTTGATGGAAATACTGATGTAGACTAAGTATCTTTGATTTCTTCACTGTTTTAAGGCTGGGGAATATACGAATGAAATTAAAGATTATTTCATAGTTTAAAATCAAGTTTTATCCCGCTAGTATGTTCTGTGCCTTAAGTGTAGTTCTGTGCCTAACATCCCTGTTAGCTTTGACACGGACTTCATTTAATAATTTTATTTCTAATGCAGTTTGCTGCTTCTATTAAGAGCTGGTGGTCATCTGCATGCCAGGTAAACATATGTTCTCAGTGGCATTGTAAGTCACTACCTCAGCACAATTATATCTGACCTCAGCACACTTAACATCTGAGAACACAAGTGAGATCTGACATATATGTGTTTTACTATGCATGGGCATTTTGAATATTTAGTATTAGTCATACTGGTTTTGTTCTGGGTTTTAGTTTGTTTGTTTGTTTTGGTTTTTAAAAGTAAAACCTAGTATCCTAACCTTTCATATACAAAGTCATTGCACTTGCTCTCTACAACACATTAAAAGGGATTTAAAGAAAAAAAACCTCAATCTTTGATCCATTTTAAAAATATATAAATTACCTCAGGAATTTTCTCCTTCCATTCTTGATAGAGGTCTCTCATGTCAATCAATTTGTTCTCTAGTTTCTCAATAGTCCACACTTGAGTACCTTTTCCTTTTCTTCTCACTTGAATTGCAGGCTCACTTACTATTGCACCCCTCTAAATCAGAAGAAAAAACAGTAAGTACAGGAAAGGTGCATGTAAGTAGTTTGACCCTTCACTCAAATTGCATTCCTAGAAAGGAATAAAATATAGAACATGCAGTATCTCTCTGCATGCCAGTCATGCTGTTTCTGTCCTCAGACACAGCATGCCCTATACACATCTCTGAGGATCCAGATCCCTTTATCCTTCTCAAACAATGACCATTCCCACAGGAACATTAACACACTCAATCAAAGCCCTTAGGACAAGCATATTATCCTAATTACTGTTATATTTACAGCAGCATTGTAAAACCCTTTAAGACACAAAATGGTAGGAAACTGTAACAAAACCCATTAATTTCTGCAGACATAACTAAAATGCAGGTTGTGCAGCAACAGAACACAAATGTCTGTTCATAATCTGCATGCACATAAGGTGATCACACACCTGAAAACAGCAAGAGCCATACTTAATGCTCTGCTGCCATTTTTACTTAATTACTCACTTTCAGTATATCAATCAGGTAGTACTTCTATTTTGCCTATGCATAATCTAACAAAAGTAACATTTTATTGGCTCAAGCTGGATGAATGTTATATATGTCTACAAAGTTTAGCCACAAAGGTATGTTTTCCAGCACTCTGTTATCATTACCTTTTTGTTGGCACTGAGGTTTTCAGCAGGGATCTGAAGTGTTACTTGATAATCTGTTAGCTTACTCATTTCTTCTGCTAAGAAGTTTGCTTCTCTCACCAGAGTATTTGCCTTTACTATTTGCTCCCGAAGTTTAGCCAGACTCTGTCGAAACAATTCATCCCTGTGGTGCAGTAGGTAACATGAAAAATACACAGAAACCTATTTCTATTATTGAAGAGTTGCAAATAGAGGTGCTAACAAAGACTTTTCTGAAACAAGTTTAAGAGGAAATGCTGAGTAGCACTGTGTCAGTGAACACAAAACACTCACACAATTTTACTGAGGGAAAGCAGTGATCACATATTAAACAAACAAATTACTGTTGAGGCATGTCTAGTACGGTGATGCCCAAATAAAAGGTCACAGTAATAGGGGAGCTGGCACAGTGATGATTTGTTTAAAGCCCTGAGGACATTTCGAATTTTCAAGAAATGAAATAACTGCAGCTGTCTTTGCCTTTAATCTGGAGTCCTGTTCCACAGAATCTACCAGTCCTAACATGTGAGACTTCATCTTGATAAAACCTGCTCTTCCTCAGACCATAATGTTAGAAGCTGCATTCACTGCAGGCCACAGCTTTGTATCACTCCAAGGGCTTTGCAGTGACCACAGACCTCCCCCCACTTACTCAAGCGTACACATTTTAAAAATACAAATTAAAAAATCTTAAATCTCATTCACCCAAGGTATCTTTTAAGTAACAGATGAATGAGCACAGGTTAAAGCCTGTGCACTCACTTTCTGGACAAATTCCAAAGAGGTTTTTCAGGCCTGTCTGAGCAAATTTACTCTAACACAACACCTGGCAAACCTGCTATGGCACATACTATACATACACCTGTGTACTGAGATATGCCCTTACCTGGGATTCTCATCTTTAAGTTACCTTTTAAAATGATCATGATTATCTGCTGGCAGAAGTTCATTCTGCATTTCTTTGTAATCTCAACAGCACTTACCATCTCCTCACCTTTACAAAACTCTTAAATCAAATTTGGGATATTTCAATCACCAGATGTAAGGTTTGTTTAGCCTTTCTACACAAAGTCCTACTGAAATATGGTACATGTTGAGCACACACTTCTAATTTCAAAACACCTTAAATTACACACAACTGTAGGAGGAACAAGGGCCTTCCTATGAATACAGGCAAAGTTTGCCTGCTGCTCTCAGTCACCAACAGAATTCTACTTGAGTCGGTATCTTTTTCCAAAAAATCCCAAGGAATGGCTAATTCAAACTGCACTCTGACAGTCCTCTGATACCACAACCAAAGTGGTAAACAATCAGGAGTGTTAGCAAGCAGCCCTGAATTTCAGTGTTTTCAACATGCTAAAACATGCAGCTTTGTCTCTGTCCCCTACCCAGCCTTGGTTTACAACACAGGTGGGTTTTATTGTGTCTGAAACAGCTGCTACTATCAGTGGATTTTTAGTAACTTCCTCCATATCTCCTCCCAGCATTAGACAGAAAATTCCTTTCCCTCTGTCTCTTACTTCTGTTACCAGGCTATCAAAATTAAATAAGCAATTCCAGACCATGCAAGTGCCACATTCTACAGAGAGCTATAATTCTGGATTCACATGGCAAATTAAGGTAGGCAAAAATTATTCACAAGAAAGTATTCGATACTGAGAGTGCACTACACCCACAGCCACTGCAAGACAACTGCCTAACTTGGGAAACAGAAGGAGCTTTTATCTGTATATAAGTGCTGTAAGAGCCATTGGATCCAGCTATAGCCGGTCACTTCCTTAATCTGGGACCAGCATCTGGAAAGCTTTTTGGGAGGCTCCCACACCAATCTTGGCTAGATTCTTGAGAAAGGAATAGCTTAAGACTGTAAGGCAAACTTACAAGTAACTCAACCAATTATTATGGGCAGTTCTCAAAACAGTTGTGTTTCTGGATACAGCTGCGCCAGAACCCTTCCAGAAAGTTAAGCAACAAAAAACACCTTCAGATAGGATTTCTTAATTCTCTACATTAAACACATGGCAAGCTGCACTAGGGTATTAACTGGAGCAAATACTCATTGAACATGAAATCTTGAAACAATCATTTAAGTCAGACAAGGAGAAACAACTGACACTCACAAGGTATCATTGCAAGTCTCTGGCATTCCCAATGCCAGATACAGGATATGCTGGACTAAACCTCATGTCCAATATACCACCACCTCAACAAATAAAATTTGTTCAAAGTTACAATGGGTTAACTTTATGCCAACAGGATTTAACACCAGGCCAGGTATCATCTGTCCTTTCACAGTCAGCAGAAAGTGGGAATAACCTCTGTGCCATGTGTTCCAGCTAAACTAATAGATACAGCCACATGCCCACATCTGATACCTATCAAATTAATTTTGCTGGCTGATCCAGTGGAGCTCAGCTTCATTTGCAACATTAGAGAGACAGCTAAACTGCACCAATCAAATCCCCTGCAATCCAGACTCTTGGAACTTATGCACATTTTTCACATCCAGTCTTCCCATTCTTCCCAAGATTTCTTGTCGTCTGGCCAGATGGCTGGTAAACATCCTCTTAACAACATGTTGCCATGCTTTCACAGCAGAAACCACTCAAAGATCTTTTTCTGGTTTCTTATTTAAGATAATTCATATTTTCCTCATTTTTTTCAGCAGCCAAAATCTCTCCTAGATCTACAAACAAATAAAAGTATACCTAAGAGGATCTTCTGGAAGACAGCAAACTGATAATGAGTTCTTACAGAAAACTGCTTATTCAATGGCAGTGCCACCAAAACATTATCAGACTCCTCATGGATTGCTCCAAATAGAATCCATTCTCCTCTTTCTTACAATGCAGCAAAGTACAGGCTTCGAGCAGCTCAACACTTACACAGAGTAAAGCATTCACCCATGAAATTCAGAGGGAAAAACTTCTTATTCAAAGCACAGCTCCTCCTCAGAAACATCTAACAACTACTGAGAAGTGAAAGCTGACAGAACACTTAGCCTTGAGTCACTCCAGATTCTCTTTTTTGTGATTACATGGTTATGATGGCAAATTTTAAGAGAATCAATTACCATTTTCTCTTTTCAGCTCTCAAGGACAGGCAAGTTTTTTACTACTTGCTTACTTGCTTTTCCCTTGTGCTGCATCTTTTTAGAGGTACTGCCTCCCCTGCCAGTAAGCCCAGTTCTCTTCTCTTCTCTGCTACTGCAGTGCATTATCAGTGATTTCTTGATGGCCTTGCTGTGCTCAAAGCAGTTCTGAATAGAAAGGCCTCCAGCTAAGACATTTCTCACTCCACACTCCTTGTGCAGCCCTAAAAAGAGTCTGCAAATCCCAACCACGACTCTGCAACATTTTACATTCAGTTCCCAATGATTCTGTTTTACAGCTTTTACAGGAGCAAACAATTATTTTAATTAATGTTGAATCATAGAACTACTTCTCCCTACATTTGCCATGAAAAACATTCTAGTCATCGCTGGTCAACAGTTAGCTATTTGCTTAGGTTTTTTTCCCAGGCTAAACTGGGCAGAAATTACAAAACAAAATCTTGCACAAAAACTAAACCAAGATATGTCCTGTTCTATTTCTAACACTCTCAATTGAAAGCTGCAAAACAATCTTGACTATCTTGGTTTAGATCCCTCTTGTAAATGGATTTGATTTTTTAATGGTGAAGAATAAAGCAAAAAAAAAATATATAAAAAAGAGAACTCAGACTCACTACATACAGAAAAAAACACTGAGTGAATAAGGAAGCTTCTGTTTTAAAAGAAACAGGTGAAATAAATTTACAAGAAACCTGTTAGAACATCTTAGGCATTCTTCCTGCTGAACTAGCCCCATGACAGAATACTCTCTGGTATTCAGAAAACTTTAATCATCTCAGTTGCTGACCCTTGAACTTCTCTCTGTGGAGCTGGCATCCTTCTCTCCTCAATGACACCAAGAGCAAGCTTCTTCCATTGTCATAATGCAAACTCTCTGCTCACATCTTCCTAGACTGCATTTTAACTGTCCCCACAAACCTCATGATGGTCTTTCACCAAGGCTGCATTCAGGCGTCTGCTCTTCCTTTGCAAAGAGGCCAGTTCATGTCATGGCAAGCCTTTAACTTCCTAAGCAGCTCAACCAGCGCAATTCTCTTCTAAAGCTGGACTTACGTTTAGAAACATGTACAACATATATGGATCCCCATTCTCTGTATTTATGTTTTTTTGATTGCAAAATATTACTGCTCTCATTGTATATGTGCAAAACACAATACTCATTAATCTCCTTAGTCTCAGTTGACAAATTTACCTTTCTGCACTACTTTTTCATGGACTAAAACAATAATTGCTAAACCAAACATTTCATAAGGAATTTTCAAGTTAAAAAAAAAAAAAAAACAAGAAAAAACCCACAGAAAACCAACCTATAATACTGCTCAAAAAAAGCTAAATTTTTATGTCTCTTGTGAGTTAAATCTTGCACACGTTAAACATCAGAACTCAGCCCTAAACAAAATGCTAACACTTTGGTGGAAGCACAGATCTTATTCTGCACAGACTCCGCAAAAAGCGTTATTGGTTTTGGATGGCAGGTTCAAGCCGCATCTTTCACCCTTTGCAGTTCTTCCAATTAGTTTGTTTTAACTCCAGTATTCTCACCTCTCCTCTGTCCAGAGATTCACTTTCTGCTGTGCAGCCTGAGCAGTGTAGGAGAGCCTGTCACTGCCGTGCTGGTGCTGCCTTTCTGGGGAGAGCTGCTGCCGCAGCAGCTCCAGCTCGCGCTCGTACATCACCCGCTGCTCCTCCAGAGCGCTCCGCTTCTCCTCCAAGTACTGCTTCTCCAAGATCTGGACCACATTTTGCACTGGGTCTAAAAAGAAGGGAAGGGAAAAAAAAAAGACAAAATAAACCCCTCAGAAAACATGAGAAAATGCCATTTCAGCATTACAGGATACCCGCTATTTAGTTGGTAACAGCAATCAACATACCCCAGAGTCTGCAAACACAAATTGCGCTCCAAAACAAAAGCCAAATTATTAAATACTGCATTAAATAGATAAATCCAAACTCTAAGAAAATTATCCCAAATTAAAAAAACAAATGGCATGCAAAAGGCTAGAACAATGGTTAAGACCCTTGTCTACTGCACATTCAAGTGCTGTGTAGTTATAATATATTCCAGAATCCCAGTAGGAAAAAAAAATTGTATGGAAAAGGAAACAAATTAATAAGAAAACAAAGCAAAACACAAGGGAAAGATGATATTAACCAGAGGAGGAAACGACTTAAGGAAGTAAAAAGCAATGTACTTTCTCTATTTTGGCAGAGAATGAAACATGCTGGAGAGCTGCAGATGAAAACCGAGACAAACAAATGGTCTGACTGGTCACACATCACACTGCACTAATGTGCTGCACAGCACTGAGGCAGACAAAATACGTCCTGGGGGGGGCCTTCTGCATTTAGCTTTACAAACCACATTTCATCTCGGTATCAACACAGAAGAAGTATCTGTTTGGATATTCTATCCTGAAAAAACTGCTTGTGTCAATCAGCTAAAGATAAATCTGAAGTGCATTCAAATTAATGAAACATTACTCTGTCTGCTCCTGGGGTTAGGTCCAAGGCCAGCCTGTGCCTCTGAAAGAGCCATTTAATAGAGTAAGCTCTATGTACTACCAGTATATATATCTGGTTCATGCATACATCTTTCTGAAAGCTCAAATACAGTAGAAGTGTTTTGCAAAAGGACCAATCTAGACAACTGAGTGACAGCACGCCACCCAACAGATTCCTGATTCTGTATACCATAAGAGGAAGGGAGAGGAGTTCCAAAGCTAGAGTAGTGGACTGTTAGGGGAAGCAATACTGCAGCTCTAGGACATGCCACGATTTTTAAATGCAAAAACCTTCCACTTTAAAATAACTGCTTGTGATACCTCTTCCATGTCATTATTAAACAAAACATAAAAAGAAATGCTGCAACCTTTAAGGATGCCAGTCTGCTGCAAAGGAGTGAGAAAAATAAACCTAGATTTAATTACACTGGAACTAGGGGTAGAACTAGAGGTGTGGCACTCAAAACAAACCCCACAAAACCAAAAAATACAATCTGTGTGATTTAGTTATAAACTATCTTCCCTTTGCTTTTTGCAAACACTTTTGCAAGTTGCTTCTGTGGCCCTAGCCTTATTCATGGAAGAAATCCCTGGCTTCATACAAAGGCATCATAAATACTACCACAATGGTAATTATAAAGCACAAAGTTAAAAATCGGTCAGTATAAATAGCAACCAAATAGCAAACTTGTGATGCATAAGTGTCTTAAAATAACTAGGAATACCACTTTTTAGTACATGACATTCTCAAAAAGAAGTTAGCTATTATTAGCTTTTAAACAGACAGTGAAACAAAAGCTGACTGAACCAAGTTCTAAAATTCTGGACTACAAACCAAGTTATTAATGTTCATCTGCTCCATCATTATCCTCTTAACTCCTCCAGATAATACCAGAACTACCTTAAAATACAAGGGCTTTGCTGCATAATTCCCCAAACCAATTTTAGTTATATATAAGAATGTTTGAGAAAATAATTATGCAGATGATAGAGAAGAGACATGGAAGAAATTAAAATCCCTCCACTGTGTTTGCAAACACAGGAAATTAATCTAAGGCTGACTCATTAAGATGAGACTTTCCTAAACTGCTCAAATAACAGTTCTGAGTTCAAGAAGCAGATTTCTTTAATAAAAGTGATCTTTTCAGTCACCTAGATTTACAGGATCACAACAATCATAGGATCAAATTACACCATGATAAATATTTGGAACAAGATGCAAGAACCTAGTATAAAACTTTCCAATAGCAACATAATCCTGTACTGCTTGGGAGAAAAAGAAAAAAAGGTAGGTTATGTCTTGTTATACAAAAGGTAAATTCACAGTTTTAAAGAACTTTTTAATTTAGCTTTTGAAAGAATTTACTAAGAAAACTCTAAGTCTGTCATAGGAAGAAAGTAAAATATGGTGTGAGTTATAAACTATCTAGGTAGAATTTGAAGAAATAAATGGTCAAGTTTTTTTACAATTCAAAAGAACTACAACAGTGTTTAAATTAAATTTAAACACCATGTTCTACAATTTTAGATTCCTCATGCAAATTTAAATAAATTAAGGAAGATTCTACCCAGTGCCTGTCAAATACACAACAAATTCCATACAGTGTTAAAAGTTCCAAGTCCCAATCCTTCACATTTTTATGTGATAAGAGTTCAATAACCCTGCAAAAGATATTCATATGCAGTTAATCCCCTGCAAAATCACAGACTACTAACACTGAACATAAAGATGCATTTTCTTCATAGGATGAGCAGCATTTATTACCTTCCTACAATGTCACCTAATTCACATCTGGAATCTGTTAAACCAGTCACACTAATGCTGAATAAATTCCCTAAGATTTCTTGCAAGTATATTTGTCTAAGCAAGCTGGAAGAGGGTTGAGACAGGCTGCTTTGCTAAGTTTTATGAAAATCCTCTCCCTAAGCTGTAACAGTTTTGTTTGCTAAAATGAGAAGCTGCCTAACCTAATCACATTGTTTACTTAACCACTGCACAGTATACAAGAATAAAATAAACTTCTTTGACGCATTCTGTGTTTGACCAGCATCACAGATTAGTAGTACAAAGCTGACCTGACAGAATCCCACAAAGAAAGTTAACATGCTGAAGGAATAAAGAATCTGGATGCTTTCTTTACAGCAGTTTTCAACGTTACACATTTTCCTCAGAGGTTCTTTAGAGCTAGATGGAGCCTGTGACACTGTTGTACTGGTTACATGCCATAAAAACAAATGTGTTTGCACCCTGGAGAAGCCAGGATATTTATTTAAAGAGGATTATAATTCTCAAACAAATCCATGGGGAGGGGGAAATCCAAAAAACAAAACAAAGGAAAACCAAACCCTCTTGCTCTGGGCTGTATCTATACAAGACTATAAAATAATTATCTAATCAGATTTTTTAAATACCTCTTCATTCCCCTCTTAGGACTTCTCCAGAGAACATGTATAATACAATTATCAGTCTTCAGTCATTTAGTTATTTCTTCTTCCTTATTCATATTTATTTTTCATTTTAAGGAAGAATAAATAAATGGTACTGCAACAAAGCTGCTTTACTTCTTACACAACAAACTGGAAGCCTGTTAGAAAAAAGGTACCTTAGCTATACCATTGAGAAAGTGCTGCTAGGTTCTGTTTATCTAAATTCAGATCAAAAGCCCAGGCTATGATCCTCAAAGTCACTTGTTTTGTCAGCATTTTAGTATCACTAACTACTCCAATTTATTTAAGCAACACCTATGTGGGAGTGAGCTGAAGCAGCAGAAATTGGGATATACCCTTCTGAAACAGTGTGACATGTATGACTACAAACATTTGCTCTGCAATAGGGAAGAAAGAGCTTTAAAGAACAGCAAGGTCTGAACTGTTCTTGACCAAGACACAGAAAGCAACCAACCAAAACAAAAACTGGCCTGGACCACAATCAGAAAAGTTTACTGGACTAAAATGTAAAGACACTTGGAATGTGAAGAATCATTTCAATCAGCTGTGTAACAAGACGTGAAAACCAAAAAATGTGACCCCCTGTTCAGAGAACACTGACTCATTATAGACTGATACACTTCAGACAAATCTCCAGTTAGTAACAAGCAGATCAAGCATCAATTAATGCTTTCAGACTTTTCCAGCAGCCTCATGCACAAGCCAATTGAGTTCAAAACCTTTGTCCCAGTTTTGGCACAGATATGGGATGGTATGAGGCCTTAAAACGGGCAACAGAATCTTCACAAGGGATGACAACACTGAAGACCACCAGGATGGCAGATTCATCTGAAATTCATCTGCTGGTATGAGTGAACCATAATGAGAATATTTCTATTATCAAACAGCATTATCAATTTAAGTGACCTGATCCTGTAACTCACACAAGCAATCTCATTAAAAATTAAATTGTAAAAAACCTGCAAATTATTGCTGCATCAAACATAGGAAACCATCATGCTGTACTCAATGGCAAAACAGACAAAGTAAAAGAATAAGAGGAGATGAAATAAAAAGCAAATGCTGTATTTCAACATGCAAACCACAGGAAACGATGGAAATACTGTGAAGATATAAAGAAAGGAGAACAGAAAGCAATGAAACACCATCTACAGTGTCTTCTTGGTCAGAGACCAAACACCAAGGTATCTGTCTCTCTGATTTTTTGTATTAAAACACCTGTACAAAGCATTCAGTAATTTACCAAGTTTTTCAGCATTTCTTTATACTCTATTGTATCACATGAATTATGACCTGCCTTCTGGAAATCATGAAAAAGCCATATTGTTTTATACACACCATACCATTATTTTATCTATATCTTATTGCATGGCTCCAAAAAATCATCACGATTTGTTTTAACAAAGATGAAATGAAATATTGAGAGTGATCAAGCGTTGAAAAACAAGCTGGCATTTGCCTATTGGTTTGTTATCATTTCAATGTTTTTTAAATAAGGTTAAAATGGTGTCAGTAACAGTTTATACAAAAAGCAGTATTAAACTAACTGAGCCATATATGGTGCACCCATTTTTCTATAGTAACTCACAAAAACAAGAACTTAGTAAACTTGGATGATAATTTGACAGACATATGGTTACAACTCAGTTGCACTATAAAAGAGAGCAGAGGTACAGATGAAATCGTGTCAGGGCACAAACCAACTACTAATTTGTGCATGTATTTATACCTAGGTGCACATATTTTTTTATTTTTTTATATCTGTATATACATATATATTTGCACACACTTAACATTGTTTCTGTAAAATATCTTATCCTAAAAATCCTCCAAAGGCCCCTGGAACAAGTGTATTGCTTGTTTTACCCAGAAATTGAGTTCTAGGCTGAATTCGTTAGACAGTCCAAAAGAACATTTTTATCTGGCAATTGCCTTACCATTACTATTCAGTGTCTTCATAATAACTTCCATTTGTGCAAACTCGTAGTTGTAGTCTGGTTCTGAAGAAGCTTCACTAGCTGCATCCAGATCATGCTCTCCTAAGGAAGTTTCTTTCTCAAGGTCTTTCAGCCAATCTCGACGTTTCCTCTTTGGTAAATTGATTCTGAGTAAAAATGGAAATTCAGTTTATAAAAAAAATTTATCTGGAACAATGAAAGGAAAAAAACAGGATGAATGTAAAGTGGGTGAAATATAAACATCAACTATTACCTAAAAAAGTGGTTGTTACCCCATAATATTCTATCTCCATGCCATAACTGAGTGGCAGAACATACTAGTGCACCATTTACACAGGATCTGAAAGAAAAAATACAACTCCAGTGAAATCCTGAAAATAAAAGATTGAAGAGCTGCTGTTTCTCCTATCTACTGACAGTCATTTGTATCATATGCTAACAAACCAGCTAGGTTCTCATGAAAGAATCAATGGGAAAGTTACTGGTCTGATTTCTATTGTCAGAATTAGCACCTTTCCTCTCTGCCTTTGGCTGGTACAACTCTTCAGTAAACATACAGACAGGGTTGATTTTGGTTGCAAAGTTTTCTTCAAACGTCTGTTTCTCAAACTGGGTCACTGCCTGTTTCTTATAAAGTCCAAACTTGAATGTATGCAAATCCTACTGATAGAGCTCTCCAAGATACAACTTAGTCAACACTGAGTTGTAAAACATGATGTTAACATATTTGGCATTCAAGCATAAGAAAAGATTCTTAGATCCAAGTTTTATTCTTTCAACAAATGGAGTCTCTATTATTAACAAGGGTCTATTTTTGTGAACATCTGGTATACTGCTGTATTTCTTTGTAGGTTCCTTTGTATTTAAGTTTCAATCACAAAATGGGAAAAATTGAGCTGTTCAACTTTTGCATGTGTGAGTCATGCAGCAGAGCATTTTATTTGAAAGGGGAAAAATCTTCAGTAAAAAGAAAAAGGCCTTTTCAGATGCNGTATTTAATTTAAAATCAGATCTTTATTTAGCTTTTTTCAGTGAAATTCTGGCAGCTAAATTTCTGTTGATGCTAGTATCTTAAGAACAGTTACTTAAGCATAGTACATCAGCCCTGAGTAAAACAAAATATGTTTTTTCCACTGACATGTGCCCTTGTTCCTGCCAGTCAAAATGACTGATTTCCAGTACAGTAATTCTATCACCACAAACCTGAATCCCATCTGTTTGAAATTTTGTACTGTAGGCTGCAGAAGAAAAATACAAGTGCCTTTTACTAAAGGAAGAATGAAAGCAATCAGATTTTTTTATGTGTCTCTCAAACTTTAGTTTCTCATTCCGATACTGATCTGTACATTATTTAGATACTCAAATTTCACATAAGCAGCATGACTATTAACTAGGACAAAGGTACTGCTTTATCACATGCTTTGGAGACCAAGTGACAAAGACATTTACAATTCCACCCAAGGAGCCACAGTCCCCCTGGAATGAAAAATTATTAAACTACAGAAGTAGAAACAAAAGGTGAAGCATGATTTTACATTCCATATTAATGAGACACAACAGTAGTTAAGGATTTAGAAAAGAATTCAGATCTTTAAAGCATCTCTTCCTCACAAAATATTGAACTTTACAACAGGCACAGTCTACTACCCCATCACACAGGAGCAGGAGAGCCAGCAGCATCGCAGGAATCTTCTAATTATCCAAGATACAGCCACCCAATGACCCCTCACTCCTACCAAATACCTTCTTTAGATGGCTTATTCCAAGCCAAACCACTGATAGCCTGTTGCCCTGCAGAGTGAGTGGGTGGGTGTTCACATGTGCAAGGAAATTTTAGTTTTAATCGCTGAATTTTCCTCTGTCTAAGTCAACTGTATTGAAAACATGGCTCTGTCTGTATAAAATAAAAATGCATGAAATTCATGTTCTGTCAAAGAAAAGAAAATTTCCATTTCAATGGAAAGTGCTGCTGATCTTCCTTACCTTGCATTTTCTTTTGGTGTGAGTGTAACTTCTCCATCTAAAGCAATATCAATCTCACAGTGTTCTGGTTGGATTCCTATACCAAAGAGCTGTATATCCTGAGAGGTATCTGCACCAACTCTTGTGTGATCCTAGAAAACAAGCTGTTACTAAGAGACAAGCAAACTACCACTGTTGACATAACTAAGAAAATATTAGCTGAAGTGCTGAGACTGCACAGTTTGTATGTCTGTCGAGCAGAAACAGTGCCACAGCAGATCTGAAGACTGCAAGTCACACACAAACTGTTGTTCTGCCCTGAACTTCATCTTCATAGTTTTAGCTAAAGCAAAATAAAGCAGTTGACACACAAATTCTGATTTAAAAGTATTCTCATACTATGCCTGCATACATACACTAAACACAAAAACCAGAAAAAAAACACCCATGTCATATAGGCATAATTAAGAGAGCAGCATGGATAGTGAAACAAGGTGCAAGTTCTCTGCTTTTCAGAAAACAGCTATACAGTAACTCAACTAAACATACTATTCTCTATATAATTTCAATACATATTTTAAGTTCTGCTGAAATAATTAATTATGTCAGTGTTTGAGAGGTTGTCTTTTATCTGCTACTGTTCAAATACAGAAGTCCTCCTTCAGCTACCAAAGCAGAAGAGTAGCTATAAAAATAGACAAAATAGTCTTTCACATATTATTGACAAGCAGCTCACATTTTCCTACAAACCTGCTAGGTTTGTATTTGACACTTCTTCACCCTGGCATGGGAAATACTAAACAGAATGGTATGAAAGATAACAACACTGGGAAAATAAATTTCTGTAAATTTCTAACAGTACTTTTCTTAACTCCCTCTCTCATAAGGTTCCCTGTCATTGAAAACTATGTTATTCTTCCTGATTACAACTGAACATCATCTCTTCATGATTAACTCTTCACATATTTAAAGCACTCCCCAGCTCCCTAACAAAAAGAAGCATCTAACATGAAGTTCCTGCTTGAAGCTCAGGCCAGAAGACAACTGGCCAGGCACATCCTGCCTGGAAAAGCCAGAATTGATCTCAACACTGGCCCACACTGAGCATTTCTCCCACTGCTGGCAATCAGGAGATCAATTAGGGAAACAGTGAAGCTGAACCTCAAAGGGAGAACAAAAGCCTAAACAGTAGGAGGAGGCATATCCTATTTTGCTGCAGCAAAAAAATCTACATTCCCTCTGAGTAAATTAGAGCTAGAAATTCAAAGCAAGTGTCCTTCCATTCTGTGTAAATATCCTGTTCACATCCTTACCTTTAAATAGTAAACCAAAAGCTCATTGAGCGCAGGGTCTGCATTCAGGTTCACCAGATAACACTTGTCATCTCCAACCTTGATACCTGAAGACTCGAGGGAGATTCCCATGCTCTCCAGCTGTCTTTGCCTCTCCTGTAAAAAAAAAATAGGTTTACCTTGCCTGCTGCAATATGTAGGGACAAGCACAGAGTAACTAAAGCTGAAGATGCACATGCTGAGTATGCATTCTGTACATCACCACCAGACACTGGACAGGTATCATAAGGTCAGCAGAATTTTTTTACACACCAACCATTAAAAAGTTAGATGTAATTCTCAAACATCTGCTTCTCTAAAGTGGAGCTTACTTCAGCAGTCCTATTAAATTTATTAGACTTATCTACACAGCTCTATTGAGTTAATTAAACCTACTTGTAAGTTGCACTTTGTGGCTTTGAGTCTTTCTGTTAATAAAAAAATGAAACTCTGTTTCAATTACTTCAAAGATAATCATAGTCATAGATAATTTAGAAAATAGCATGCCACAGTTTAGGCCTATTCTTTTGCAGTTTTATTATTAATTCAGCTAAAGCACTTACTCTACTTACGTGAGTTTTTTTGCTACAGTTTGGGTGCTGGGGATTTTGTTTGGCTGGTTAGGTTTGGGTTTTCCCCCTGCCCTAAATTTTTTCTTTTTTTAATTTATTTAAACAGTGGTTCCACCAAAACACGCTTCTGGAACATAAGGACTAGAAAGGGAAACCAACACCACTTATTCTTCAAGCTATGGATGAAGGAAATGATGGAAAAGTACACTAGAATCCAGAAGGAGGTTTCTTTATGTACAAAAAAAAAAAACAAACATTAGTGACTACATGTACACATTTTCCTTTTCTGGTTAGAAATCACTAAAAGCAAAAGCAACAAATACCACCCACAATTCTGATCCTTTTGTAATTCTTCACTTTCTTAGTCACTTCAAGGGAAACATGACCACAGTTCTACTGAGGTCTTATAAATAAATGAGCTGCCCAAGCATATTTTGATGTTTTATTTTAAAATCAAATACTGGCTTTTATCAATGCTATCATGACATTGCTAGATTTACACTAATAAAATACAGACTTTAGAAAAAAAAAACACCAACAAACAAGTGAATCCACCCCAAAACCAGAAACAAGGGGAAATGACAAAAATTTAGAGACATTTCAAATAGGTGGTGGGAAAACAGCATAGTCCACTAAAGCTCATGAAGTCCGGCTGACTAGTACTGTATGAGTATCTGGCTTTCCTCCTAAAAATTTTGGAAGTACCTGTGCAATTTCTTCTGTTTTCCTTAGCTTTTCTTCCCAGGTGACTGTCAGCTCTTGTATTAGTTTTTCCGATTCTTCCAATTTTTCCTTCAGTTCTGGCGCCTTCATGGCCTAAAAGGTAGAAATTAGCAAAAACCCTCAGCTACTCTTACCACTGCGACATCTGCTTGCACAAGGAAACTGAACACAGCAACGTAATGTCAAATGCAACAAGTACATATTTCTACTATGTCCCCAGGTTTTTCAAGGTAGAAGTTGAAGAAATAGGAAATTTNTTCTTCCAAAAGCAGTTTCAAACACAAATTCCTCTAGACATTTAGCCTTCCATTCTATCTTGGTTTTGTAAGTATTCTTAGAATTGCAGTAAGCTTTCAGACTGGCCCTGTTGATTACCTTCAAAGGAAGTCATGTTCTGGAGCTAACACAGACTTCTCATTTCTCTACAGGT
>VZTT01047401.1:17569-54594 GCA_013400855.1 Buphagus erythrorhynchus
CGAGGTCATTTCTGCCTCTCTCTCCACCACCAGTGAGAGGGCTGGGAGTACACAAGGAGTTGGGAGAGGACACAGCCAGGACAGCTGACCCCAACTGATCCAAGGGATATCCCACACCACATGTTGCCCTACTCATCATATAAACCTGGAGGAAGGAGGAGGAAGAGGGAGACATTCAAAGTAATGGCATTTGTCTTGCCAGGTCACCATTACACGATGAAGCCCATTTCTTCTGGGCATGGCTGAGCACCTGCCTACCCATGGGTTAAGAGAAGAAAGAATTCCTTGTGCTGCTTTACTTGTGCACATGAATTTCACTTTACCTACTTAATTGTGTCTATCTCAACCCATGAGTATTTTCCCACTTTTACCCTTCTGATTCTCTCTTCCATCCCACTGAGTAGGGAGTGAGGGAGGGGCTGCGTGGGGCTTGGTTGACAGCTGGGGTTAAACCATGACAGTTGTTCTGTAACTGCAACATGTTGCAAAAGAGTATTTAATCAATCATTATTCCACCTGCTTTTTTTTTTTCTTCCCCACTGGTGGCATTTTAATGTCTAATTTCAAGTCATTGGCAAAAGTATTAAAAGAGAAACTAGGCTGAAAACTGACCAGCAAGAGATAAGCAATTATGTTTATTAATATTTTCTCCCTGTGTTCTTTGATGTCTCAGCTGGCTTTTAATTCATTTCACACATACATATTTTATGAAGTGCTAATTTTTAATCAGAATATTGTGTAATACTAAGTTAAACTCCCAAGAAAGTAGAGAATCATTATGCCCATTCGGTTATCTGTACCAGCTAAATTGTCAATGAATATTACCTTGTCAATAGCAGGCATATAATGTAGTGGATGAATAAAACATACTATAACTTATAATCATCCTTTTCATTTTAGGCTACAACTCTTCCCTCAAAATATACACACAGAGACAGAACAGACTTTTTTCTTCTTCCCATCTACTCTGGATACTTGAAGCCTCATCCCTGTGTAAGGCTGATGGATTTATAACTCAGCTCAGGATCTAAACAGAGTTTTTTGAGCTATAGCATTGCCATGCCGACTTCCTGACACCTCTACTCCTGGTAAATACTTCTGCACAAGAACATTTTCTTCTATCTTAACATCTTGTAAGAAACTAAGAAAATTAGAGTAGCACAAAGAGATAGGTTAGATGTTAAGCTTGTGGAGGAAATATTTTGATACGGTTCCTCTCTTCCAAATTACCTCTCATCTTCCTCTTTTCTTTCCAACCTCCTCCAAGCAATATGATACACAATAGATGAAATAGGTGAGTAGGTTCTTTGTGACTCAGAACCTCCCTAAGAGAAAAGGGAGAATATGTGTTTTAATTTGCTGTGGGAATATACTCAGCCCAACTCCATGCCACTTCTCACTCCTTGCCTGGCCTGTGTTCCTCACCTAGCCACTCCCTGCTCCTTCCCTCCTGGAATGAGTTAGAAGCTGTCAGCACTGCATTTCCTCATGTTATATGTAACATGTCTGCAAAAGAACCTGAGAAACAATTCGTCACAGCCAGCCTGATTAAACATGGGCACTCTCAGAGAAGGTTCATTCATCTTCCATGGAGACTTGTTGCTCATAAATACATTCACAAATGTGGAATAGTATATATTAAAGAGGGTTCCATTGTAACCAAACCACTCCCCCTTAACTGAAAACAAAGATTTAGATATTTATAACTGTNGCAAATAAAAATGTATTTTTAAAAATTTGGAGAAATATTATTTATTTTCTTCCAGCTTAGGACATTAGGGATGGGCTTACTCATTTTATTTATCACCATACCACTGATTTCCAGAGGCACCATTGCCTAGTAAGAAAACTTCCAAAAGTTAATTATGAGTGCTGTGACAAAAGAATAAACTCCTAGCAGCTTGGATGCCTCCCCAAGGAAATTGTAACATAATACTGTGGCAGACCATACTTTCCTGAAAAGTCATATTGTCCTCCTTCTTTCAGAGTCCAAAGCAGGTTGATCTGAGACTGCTGTTCTGTGCCTGTTAAGTGAAATCCCTCACTGTTGCAGTCTCAATCCATTCAGCATTTAAAACTTGCTGCAGATTTGCACCCCAAATGATTACAGTATCACCAATCCCTTGAAAAATTGCTGCTTTGACTTACTTTGAAGACTCCTATCAGCATAGAAACAACCATAGCTTAATCACAGTTTTATTTGAAAAAGAACATGTATTTACTTTGATGACATTTTTGACTTCCTGAAGGCCAGATCTTGTTCCCACTGATGTCTGTGGCAGAACTCCCATTATCTTCAATGGCAACAAACCCAGCCACTTAGTTTGCATAATCTGCAGAATGTAAATATTTTAACACTTGTTATCTGTGATATTTAAGTAGCTAATAAAAATGTGCATGCATAACTGGTTCATATTTATTTAAGCTTTTCAAAAAGTGACTTTCAAATAGGAGAAAATATAGGACAAAAACATTCTGTAAATGAAGACTCAATAAATAAAGCAATTTTTTCCTCTCCCACAACACAGCATACACTCTTTATTAATGCTACAGAAATAAAGCTGTAAACCCTGAAAAAAATAAAATGTACTTATTATGGCCATAAAATGACATAAAACTACTTTGAGTCTGGAATTCTGCCACTATAACACACACATATATATTTATATAAGGAGAAGGTAAATTGACAAACTGTTCTAGTTGAGCTTGCTTTTGCAAAAAACATACCAGCCCAGTTGCTAATGTGCTATTTATCCATTAAAGAATGTTGCTATAGATACAGTATCTATTGCAAAAATAGCATGGTAATATGAGAGAGAAGGTGAAGAATGCAGAACAAACACGCTTTCATATTTCTAGTGCTTGTATTGTACATGAAAGTTAAAAAGTTACAGAAAAAAACCTTTGCTGTTGGCTCTGTTTTGATCTAAAGCCTTAGAACCATTCATTGTACTCAGTGGAGCTTTTTTTTCTCCATCTGGAATTACAGGAACTAACATCCATGATTCAAATAAACACTCCAGTATAAGGATTTAACTAAAATTTTCACTACACAATTATATGAGTGATTTTATAGGTAGATCAAAACATGAAGATTTGACTTAGTCATCTCATATTTCATTTGAAAAATCAGATGGTAGAAACAAAATTTTTTACCAATNACAGCCTGAAGCACAGTGTCCAGCTGAGCTCTTCCCTGGCTCAGCTGCTTCCATGGGCTCACACCACAGGAAAAGGTCTGAGTCCTTCTCTACTGATGCCTTAAGTTTTAGCTTTCATATTTCACAGATTCTATGCTGACTTGGTGTGGGACTCTACACTTCATATTAAGTGTTGGTAGGTTCTCTTCATAGGGGAGTTTAACACACAAATGCTTTTCCATCTTGAGAATCAAGGACAACCATTACCCAAAAAGCATAAACAACGACAAAGTGAAGGAAGCGGACCAGGAGGATGGGACATTGTGAACTGAAGCTGTAATTGGACAATTTACCCCCAATATGTAAATGCATCAAAACTTAGAAATATGGAAAAATTTTGAGAGGGATACATCTTGGATCCATCCTGGGTGTACCTTGGCCAGGCTCTCGTACTGCCCAAGGTGTATCCTTTGGAGGCCTTTTTAATAAATACCTACTTTATTCCTTTAACACTCTCTAACCTCTGTTCTAGGTAGCTTCTCAAAGCATCATCTCCACCCAAAATTAGCTCTGGTGAAATCCTTTAACTATATAGGAGGGCACCACATCCCAAATGCTTTTTCTTAATTTTGCATCAGAATTAAAATGTGCAGTCTAGTTATGTCTAAGCAATGTGTAGGTAGAATCAGTAGCTTGCCAAACTCCTGCTATGCTTAAAAAACCTCTCCAGTCTAAAGAGATTACAATTTTTTTTTTTTAAAGTCCAATAATTCCTATCTTAAAAAGAAAAAAATTGTACTAGGAGTCTTTTACAACTTCTGGAATCTATGCAGTTAACCTCAGTAAATAAAAACAGGATTAGACTCTTCTTCCAAATAAACATTCATGATATGAGAGCTATTGGGTTNTAAGTAATCATGAGTACTTTGACCCTTCCCAGCAGAGAAGAGAAGCTAGAAAGTATGTAGGTAAAAATCTAATTTTTGGATAACCTCAAAAAAACTTAGTCCAGAAAAGATTATTCTGGTTTCTGTTGAAATGATGCCTTTATATGTAAGCATTGAGGATATCTAATGCTCATGGACCTGCCATAACAAAAAAAAAAATATCCCAAATTGAGATTGTGTCTGTGTTATGAGATAACTTAGCTGCTCAGTTCATCCCCGGTGCCTGATCCTCACACTGTATAAATGCCAGTCCCACTGTGCTCTGTCTTTTGGAGAGACTCAACTTAGTTCTCTCACAAATAAACTCTAGGCTGTGTTCATGTTTTCCTCAGACTCCCACCAGTGAGCATTAGAACAAGAGCACACAGGAGACAACCCAGGGCTAACACCAGGCAGGGAGAATGCAGCAATCTGCTCTACAAAAGGGCAAGCTCTCACTAGTGGGAGTGCATGTCTCTTTGCAGCCCTTGTTTTGGAGAGGTTATCATTTATTGGGGCAGATGCATTTATCAGTGGTAGATGTAAGCTGTTGATTAGTCAGAGTTTATTCTCTTGGGGCTGAGACTTCTTCAGGCTGCTACCTTAGCACTTGCTCCTTTTGCCAGCTGTTGTGTCTGCAGTTTGGTTGCTATGACTTTCCCAAAGTATTAGCTCACCTGAATGGGGTATCTTTTGCCCAGAACCTGCCCAAGCCTGGCTGAAGTTCAAAGCCNGCCCTCCACCTATATCACCAGAGAGGCCCAAATCAGAGTACCCTTGCCATGTGAAATGTCTTTGGCAGAAAGAACAGCAGCTGGTCTCATTAGAAAGGTTAGCTGGTTGTGCCTGTCTCTTATAGCTATATGGCCAGAGGATTTGGACTGGAAGAAAGGAATTTTGTGACTTAATTTCCTTATGGACATGTCCTAACCATGAAGCAGTGAACAAGCCTGGGGTCCACAAGTGCTCCACCACTAACACTGAAACTGTGCTCCTGAGATAAGGACAGAGCAAGTGGAGGAAGCATGGTTAGCTCTCAAGACATTCACTTGATAGAGCCTGACATAATATATACATTTTAGCAGTGGGCTGAAAATGCAAAATGCATAAGCAGTCTGCAGGACAAAGTTTAGAGCAAGAATAAATAGCTTTGGAGGCATTTTGTTGAAGGAAATTTGTCTGCAGAAGAGGGCAGACAGTCTTTTCATAACTAGTAAAGGCATTGAAAGAACAGTGTTGTGTAGGACAGGGAGCCATTAGCCAAAGATGTTTAGTTGTTAGTTCTATGTTTGTATTTGTCTCCAGGAACTGAAAAATCTTGTTTCTATTTTATTTGAGGAAGTCAGCATAGCCTATAAACCTCCAGTGAATCTGTTAGATTGAGTTCCTTCAACCATCACGAGTGGAACTGACGGACAGTATGCATAGCTAAAACACAGCACTCTGCCAATATATCTGTACAGCTTTTGGAAACTATGCAGATATCTGTGGATGATACTGTATGGCTGTCCTCCCCTGACCAGTTTCTCCATTCATAAAAAAAATTCATTGGAAACATAATAGGAATTTATGTGCCTGATAGGAGATAGAAACATTGGCTTTCACGCAAAGCCATGTATCACACCACAGTGCACACTGCAGAAGGAACTTCAATCCAGTCTGTTGCATGAATTTTCTTCACAGAGAGTTTGGGACAGACAAACTTGGTTGTTAGGCCATGCATAGATTCCTTTCATGGATTGCAAGTAGCAGTGGGGCTGCCGTTCCAGGTAACCCCCGTTTCCCACTCCCAGAAGGAACATTGGCAGCAGCTGCACCAGTGGCAGCTCCCACTAACATTGCTAGAGTACTGTGTGACACAGCTCATTCCCAGTTCCCTCCTTCAGCCTTCATCTTGTGTTGTGGCAATGGCATGGCTGAGGAGCTGGTGCTATTTCCACACTCAGCTATTTCCAGAACTCCAGTATTGGAGCATGTGTTTTTTGGTCTCAGCACTACAGTGGTTTTGGTGCACTGTGAATAGAGCTAGAAAACAGTCTCATATGCTTCCCTTACCATCAGTTTAAGAATTTAATTCTACTGCTCAATCAACTTGAACAAAAGTATTTAAGAACAGTCAGAGAAGTTAGGTTTATTTTGTAGTAAACTGGCAGAAATAAAAACCTAATGCTTGAAAGATGCCTAGGATCAGGATAGGCTATCTATGTGCTGTACTTCCATCTCTTTAAAATATATTAAAAGAATTTTAAAAGTCTTCCAGTCTATTAACAAGTAGTTTTTCATTTAGCTGCTGTCATTAGTTTCCTGTAGACCAATAAAGCCATTTGCTTGTTTTGCTTGTTTGCATGAGCTAAGTAAAAATATTATTCGACCCTTGGCATAGTCTAGGGTTTGACACCATGCTTTCAGACAAGTAATCATACTAACACCTTCCCTGCTACCCATTAAGCACCATAAGTACTTTCTCATAGATATATTATTTAAATATAGAGCAATTCATTCCTTATTGGTTGGATCCTTCAGGAACCTCTCTAGTGATTTTCATTAGATGGTATCTTCTAACTCCTATGTAACCATTCATTGCTGGAATTCACTTCCCGGATACTAATTGTCCCCTCCAAGAGTCAAAGACTGCTGTAGAGGTATAAAGGTTTATTCCTATCCAGCAATGGTGAGTGACAGGGCTGTTTTCCGTCCTTTTGGAAATTGTAATGGCCTCACCATTCCTACCTTGACCTCATTGTGAATTATTTTTCAATTCTATCTAAAACAGTTCACGATACAGCATTATTGCTAAGCTCTACATGTGGGCATGGTAATCAAACTTCTACAATGCACTGCAATTTGCTTTATAAGGATACTGAAAGGTGGAGAAAGCTGGTGATATCGGACTTCTGCTCTTTAAAAACATTAAAGGAGATTTCCCTGTCCATCCTTTCCTGGCTGTGTGGGCTACAGGTCTCTCTGAATTTTCTGGCAAAAGTTTTTTAAGAGATTAAAATCACCATTGGTTTTTGAGTCATTGTGTTATGACAGCACTGCAGTTTAGCAGGACTCTGCTATCACCGTAAAAGTGTGGGAACATCAGGAAGATCAGAACAGAGGCGGATTTAGAATAGACTGAGGATATAAAAATCTATTAAAGACCTTCTCTCTCCTTTTTCCTCAGAGTGAAAAATCAATAAAGTAGTATAAGCCAGATAGCACAAAATGTACAACTCCTAGACCTCCAATTTATGCACAAAGTGACCTTGACCTATTCTGCAATTTCCAGTCATTAATTTATTATGTACCTCTTCTAACCATATCACTCCAAACCACAATGAAAAACAAAATTTTAGATCTGGATGTGTTTTCTCTCTTTTAAAGAAGCAGATTTATCATGGAATAAGTTATTATTGACAGCAAAGGGCGAAATATTTTTTGCACAATTCACAATCTGACTAAAACATGATTTACTATCTAGGAATTAGGTGCAGAATATATTTAGGAATCACATGACTCTGAGCTTTCTGAAAATGTTATTACTGTCTGTAGTCTTCTACCTTTAGCCTGACACTGCTTTCTGTGATATTTTCATGAGTATATAATCATACT
The DNA here is from genome assembly GCA_013400855.1 of Buphagus erythrorhynchus. Taxonomy (NCBI): domain Eukaryota; kingdom Metazoa; phylum Chordata; class Aves; order Passeriformes; family Sturnidae; genus Buphagus; species Buphagus erythrorhynchus. The sequence continues at coordinate 25,233 of VZTT01047401.1, forward strand.
GAAAATGAAGAAAAGGTAGGGTGAAAACATTTCCAACCATGTTTTGCTCTTTTAAAGTAAGTAAACTCATTGCATTCTCAATCACACATCCATATAACCATATAATGTTAAGGGTTTGGAAGAGACCTCAAAAATCACCTAGTTCCAGCTCGACTGCCATGGGCAGGGACACCTCCCACTAGACCCTGTTCCTCAAGGCCTAATCCAACCTGGCCTTAAACCTCAGAGATTGGTTCATTATATAAACCGAAGATAATAACTTCCTCTTTTTTTTCATGTAATACACAGAAGTTAACTGTGTAATTTAGGCCATACAGTGAGCAGTAAGTTTAGTTGAAGAAGACCTCAATGTTTCAGTGCCCGTTACAATGAGCAGAATGGTGGTCAGGTTTATTATCCATTTTATCCTGAGGAGCCCTTCAGGTGACTGGAATTTACAGGAGGTACCACTTTTTGTATTTATTACTTGAACATAGGATGAAAACCAAGAGGAGGCAAGGATCTATATCTATTCTTATTCACAGCTTATTCTCCAGCCCCCGGGAAAAGGCCTTTTGTGTTTTTCCTTTTCAGTTACATACCTGCCAAAAGAGTGGCTAAGCTTCAAGAGAAGAGATAAAAATAATACTCATCCAGTACAAGTTCTTCATCAACAGAAGAGACAGATCTGGCTGGACTACACTCCTGAGCCCCATAAGTTGCCTGCACAGACAATACCAGGGACGTGCCAAAGAGAGGGGCACTGGCACTCTCTCTATTGGTTTCCACATCTCCATTTTGACAGACTGAAGAATTTAGGCAATTCTGTTAAGACAGACTGGATCTCCTTGTCCTTCAACATCCACCCTCTCCCAGAAGCACCTGCCTGAGATAAGGCAATACCTAAATGAGGTTGCCTAGATTAACATCTTGGTCAGGTTATTTTTCCAAACACATTGTCTTGATCTTACAACAGCTCCAATTCAATTTGAGTAACAAAGACTCAACACTGTTGTGACTGAGAGTGACAGAAGTTTCTGTTTTCAAACACAAGCCCTAAAAGTAAGTGTTTTATTCTTTTACATTTTAAGATCTTCACCAAACTGAACAAGCAAGTAGTGTAAAACACACGGAAAGATATTTTTATATTAAGAGCAGATACTTCCCAGAAGTTTTCAAATATAATTAAACATCACTAGTGAAGAGCATGAGCAAAAATAGTTGCCTGTTCCTGATGGTGTGTGCTCTGCAGATGGGAGGCTGGCAGGAAAAGTGTACCCCTGCATTGGTATGTTGGGGTCTCAGATGTAAGGGCTCAGAGTGATGTGAACTACAGACAGCCTCAAAACTGTGCTGCATAAATATCTACTTCTTAAAATCCCCAAATCTGCTCAGAGGTTTGTCATCAATTTCAACACGAGCAGGATCACGCTCTCTGAGAGCGCTTAAGAGCTGCTCTGCACCTCCAGTACAAAGTGAGTGCATTCATACCCTGAGCCCTGTCACTCCTATTCACTGCCCATGCACTAAACCCCAGGGAAGTTGTTTCTGGGTCAGTGTCTTGCGCAGTTGTTCCAAAGTCCTGGTCAGGAATATGGAGAGGACAAACTACAGACTTGCCAAATGTTTTCTGATTCCCCTCCTTCCACAAGGTTAAAATCCATAGGGGTTTTATCCTTCAACCCAGCCTTCTGCTGCAGTATTGATTGGTGCTCTCTCAGAATTTGGGGATCTATAAATCACACATATCTTTCACTTTTCCTATTCAAACGTAAACAGCATATGAAAAAGATAGGCGTCTCTTTCTGTCTGACTGAAATGAAACTTTGCAGGAAGAGCAGCATCAGGCCAACACTGTTTACAGTTTCATTCCCACTGAAAGAACGTCAAAACCTAGTTTTCTTTAAAGTTTACCACATGCAAGAACAGGGCTGCTTCAGCTGGCTGGAAACAACAGGTATAAATAACCTCCTGTGTCCTACAAAGCAAGAGCCTGGAAAGGCTCCTTGGGTTGTTTTCTGCACATCAGCCTATGAGCTCGGGGTGTTTTAATGCTCTGTTGATGCCACAGGAGCCGATAGAAGCAGGGACAGATTACACTGAGAAGGAGGTAAACAAGTTGTTTACAACTCAGTGAGGCTGCAGTGTATCCTCCTTACATCAGCTGAAAGGCAATTGAAAGCATTGGCCACTGGGCTGCTGATGGGAAGGGATCCCTGGAGCTGCCAAGCTCTGGATCCAGAAATGTCTGTGGGGCTTCAATAACAGGAAATCACGTGTGCTGTCATTATCAGCTGCTGAGTGAGACAGATGCACTCAGATCAATATCGGTATCCAATATCAAAGAGCTATTGTGATGATACACAGACTTCTGAACTAAGGCAAACAACAAAACTATTTTAAATTATTAGGACTGCCAAAAATCCCCTGACTTTCTCCTTTCTGCTTTGTTTCTATTTTTCCTTTCTGAGGCAGTGGATTCATCACTATTAAAAGAACTGAAAGTCCTCTCTGCCCAAAGTAACTTTGATCATTATTGATCTAATTAAACTCTGTTTGCTTAAGGTTGCAATGGGAAAAGGCTGCAAATCAGCAGTCTTCCCAATCTCTTCCAATAGTAAGGGGCATTTGTTCACTCAGCTGGGGAACTGGCATATCCTTCAGTATAGCTGAAACTGGAGTAAGTTTCCCTTATTATGCCATGTTTTATGCTGTCTAAAAATAGAATTTTGGAACAAAGATAAACATCTACAGGGCTCTTGTTCCAAACAGGACTTGGGCACTGGAGAGGTTCTGCACAGAGATAACTGCTCTCCCTGCACCAGCATTAGAGCTGTGGGGGTCTTGGTCACACTATCATTGCATGTCGTGACTTCTGCATTTGGCTTTCCATTTCTTGTTATTTGTTTTTATCAAATAAAATATATTTGTAAACCTATATGGTTTTCTTATGTTTACATACATTACACATTACAAACATGTTTGTAAACAAGCTTAGCTCTGTGCAAATCATATCCTAAGCGATGAAATCTGTTTTACAAGGAAGCATCTCTCTCTGATGCTTCAGCCCCATTTTTTCTTTAAAACAGCTAGTAAATTAGAATATTTTGAAGGGTTTTTTTCTCTTATGCCTTTAAAATCATTGCAAGCTGTAGCAGAGAATTCAGCCGTGCTCAGGCTAGGTACGTTCAAAGGAAATTCACAGGTAGAGTCAGGGAGTTTGTTTCATAGCCCAAGCAGAGATATTTTTGTTATGCAAGGGCAGCCCCTTCAGAAGGATTCCTAGGATACTTTGGCCCCTCTGATTTCAGATAGAGAAGAATCTGTGACACATGAGAAATGCACCGAGGTGGATCACGTACATATTTCCATTGCTTCAGCTGGGTGACTGCTGTGCTATTGGTACTTCACAAAACAGCCAACAGCTAAAACAGATATTTGCCTTCTGCCAGTTCTGCTGATGGCTCATCTGTTTGCATTATACACTCTAGCTTGTAATTGCATTGCTGTGTTTGCGTGCGTATGTAAACTGCTCACATAATCTTGCATATCCTGATAATAGCAACGTATAAGGATGAGATGGTGCAGTCTGCATGCTAGCCCATATATATATTTCTGTTAAGTGAAGTCAGGTGCTCGAAGGGAGATAAGCAGATTTACCACAGGAAAAGGTCCAGCCTTGATTTTGTTCTGGTCAGAGGCATGGCATTAGACTGAGGGAGGCTTGCAGTTTTCACTGCCTTTGGCTTTGTACCAGCAGTCAATCAGAGCATGAAGGACTGTCTCTTTTCAAAGCTGGAGAGAGACTTGGGAGTGGTGGCAGAGTCTGAAGCAAGGGCTTTTCTCATCCATCCACAGCCGAAGCACTTCACTATTTTTTAAGATTGCACCTTTGGCAATCACGCCAATTCACCTGCCTTTAAAGCAGTCCTGCCTGGTTTCCAGTGCTCCTTCTGCAGTAGTTGAAGGAGAGATGTGTAAGATGGGCGAGGTGGGACAGAACGGCTGCTGTTTCCTCTCTGGCCGAGACCTGTCCCGCAAGGAAGGAGTTAAGGCGCAGGGCTCGCAGCGCTGCCCGCCGCTCCCCGCGGCCCGGCCGGCTGCGGGCACCCGGCGGGGAGAGCCTCGGGAGAACAAAGCTTGTCTCCCGTGATAAGATAGACGAGTCCTTAATGCGATTCCTCAGATACCCAGGGGGATATCCATAAATGCTGCAGAATAAACAAACAGAGGCAATACTGAATGGAGGCAAAGCAGCGAGTTCTTTGAGCCGGGAGTAAACAGCGGCACATGCGGCCACAGGGCCGCCCCTCGCCCGGCCCGGGCCCCGCCGGGCCCCGCAGCANGCCGGGCCCCGCAGCAGCCGGGGCCCGCAGCGCTCCCCAGACTCCCGAACCCGCAGCAGCCGGGCCCCGCAGCAGCCGGGGCCCGCAGCGCTCCCCAAACTCCCGAACCCGCAGCAGCCGGGCCCCGCCACCCCGCCGGGCCCCGCAGCAGCCGGGACCCCTTCAGCCCTCCCCAAATTCCCCCTGCCGCCTTGCTCCCAGTTCGGGCCGCGGGGGCTCGCCCGCCTCCTTTGGATGCACCGGTCTATTTTTACAACTCTCTGAGAGCTTCCCCTGGCAGATCCACCACTAATACTATTACCCGACAGGAGAAAAGGAACGAAGTTGCTAAAATAACTGTGCATCACCGAAATAGAAGGAAAAGGCATTTTAGGTCATGCAATCCGTGTCCTGGACGGCAAAGGTTCCTCCCTACAGAATAAATCTGAGAGGACTGTAGATCAGCTTTACATGGATGTATTGTCTCCTGCTGAGGAGGGTTTTCAGTTCATTTTGGTGCCTTTTTTTTTTTTTTAATTAATTAATTAATTTATTTATTTATTAATTTATTAATTTATTTGTTGTAGGAGAAACCGTGACCAAAATCACAGTATGAAATGGCACAGCTTCATTAGTAACGGCTTACCCCAGGCAAAACTTAGTTCCTTTTTTCCTTTTTTTGGCTGTTTTTATGACATTAAATCTTGCTCTCTGCAATGTAGAAATGTTCTGCAAGGTCACTTCCACAAAGTGTAATAAAGTAAGCTTACTGCTTCTCAGAAAAAGATTATGTTTGAATTTCTCTTGTCTCCTCTTTTTATTTAACCTGCTGTCTGGTTCACTTTGGCAGGGTTCAGCTGTGAAAGTCACACAAGCCCTGACTGCCCTATCATATGTTGGGTTTCAGACTCTTTCAGTCAGTGCAGCAGATATTCCAGGGCTTCTCTGAACCACTTTTAATGTTGTAAAAGCTGATGGTCATCAAGTGCCCCTGTTATTCCCTGGATTCTTAAGTAGCCAGTTATACCCAGAACAACCTTCAGTGTGTGTCCTGCCCTTCTGACTGTTTATTCTCTCAATTCTTCATCTATGAGGATGGCAATCAGAAGGAAGCCAGCCAGCCTGACCAGGGGGGAATCCTCTCCATGGTATAGCCTAGCTGAACCCCTTGAACTAGTGGAACAAAGTTGGAGGGAGGGATGGAAAATAACATCTGAAATCCTGGTGTTGCCAAGATTTCCTGCACCTCAGCTGAGGTGATTTCAAGGCTACAGTTACACCTGCATTCCCAGATCTGAGAGCATTCCATGTTTCTGAGCCAGCATATGTGCTGTGGCCATATCCTAGCACTTAATTCTACACCAACACCAGACCTGCACACCAGCTTTCTCCAGCCTGCTCCTGTGTGTCAACAGGAATGAAACCCTGTGGCTGAGGGCTGGCTGGGAATGGTGGTGTGCTCCTGATGGCCATTGTCCACACCCATAAAGCACAGGAGTGCTAAGTCTAGGTGTGAGTCTTTCCTTCTGTCCCTTCTGATCCAGTGGAAAGGCAAATAGATTAGCTTAAATAATTGGCTCTTTAGAGCTGTTAGACTTCAAAATGGAACAGAGAAATAGTGCTTGCAGGCTAGGAGCAGGTAGGAGGTAGTTTAAGAAGCTGCTTCTTATCAGCTCTCAGCTATTGGTTTCTGCCTCCCAGCTGAGATGGTGCCTTGAATGTGCCCTAATTTTGATGTGATAAGGTTGGGCCAAATATGAAATCCATATGTGCAGAAGCCATCAGGAGAAAAATCTTCAAAATGCTTTTTTTTGTACAAAGATTTGAAACCTGTATTATTGGCAGAGGAAGGAGTTTTGAGGAGAGACCAGGAATAGATTACAAACAGCACACCTCTGCCATTTGAGATAAGGTAAATACTCTTTGTTGTTTGCAACTCAAAGCTATAGTACCTATGACAGGCAGCAGAACATTTCTGATTTACTGTAATAGAGGAATGGTAAACATACTATATAAGTAGCATGTTAGAGTGTTTATCCATGTGTTTTTTCAGTTCTAAAAATGTATTTTTTTCCACAAATCTAATCAGGTTTACAAATAAGACAATCATATTGGGGATATGTTATTATGGAGGTGGATTATGAATTAAACATCTTTATAATTAGGAAAGGAACAATAGCCAGCTGACTAAATGTAGATGATGGTTCATAGTATAAGCCCTATGGAAAACCAAGAGAAGATAGAAGGGGAGCAACATTTCAAAGGATTCCTTCAGCTGGAGACTTCTTGTGATACATAGTTATCATTAAGGGCACTGGTCCCAGTAGAGGACAAGGTGACCTGAACCCAGTTAGAAGGTGAAGAGCAGAAAACTGAGGCAGTAACTGTGAACAGAAAGGGGAAGTCAGGATATCAGAGTGTGCACAGGCTCAAGAGAGTTAGAAAAGGAGTTGAAGAGGACAAAAGCAACATTAGGTCTATGCTGAACCTCTCAACGAGTAGTTACTGATGTTCAATGAGAGACAGGGATAAGTATGAGAAGGCTGAAGAAGGCAAAGAAACTTACAGAGACTGGGACAAAGCAATGGGGGATTAGATACTACCATTGTAGATGGAATGATGAAATCCTAATGACAAGCCAGAAAAGGACGTGCAGAGACACTTATAGCAGAGGAAGCTATCTAGTGCTGAACTTTTCCCAGATGGTTTCAGTGGCTAGGCATTTGGCAGAAAAGGGAGTTGAATACTGCTGAAATTTATGATAGTTTATTTTCTAGTGTTTATTTAAAAAAAAAAAAATGAAAGAAATGCAAAGAAATGCATTTATGTCTATTACAACTATTTTGTCTATTAAAAGTGTGACTTCGGCCCTTTAAATTTCTGTTTGTAACAGCACTCCAATGACTCACAGGATCCTTCTAAGCAGCTAGTCTGTAATAGCTCTTTCCAGGCATCTGCTCAAACTGTATCCAATTAAAAGAATAAATCTGGGAACAAACTGCTCCCAGTTTCAGACGACTGGCAGGTATGGATTCTACCTTCATAAAAGGCTTATTCCTGTTCTCAGTTCTGTTTATGGCAGTTCAGGAATACTGTATCATGTAAGTCATGTAGCCTTTAAACTTATCTAACATTGTCATCTGCAAATAGCATTAGAACAGCATCGAGTCAGTAAAGAAAACAAGACAAAACATCTCAGAAACCTAAAATGTGGTGACATACCTCATTATGAAATATTGCCAAGAGTTCTTGTGAGATAAGTGCATCACTTTTCATTGGTTTTGGGGATAAATCTTATTGATTTCTCCTAAGGTTAACAGACTTCTTGTTTTCAGTAATCACAAAACAAAAACAAAATCTCTATCAGCAGTGATACCTTCCACCTCCTGAGGTATGGGAAAAAGCTTGCAAGCTTCCCTTACTTAAGACCCATTCAGCATGAGCACTTCGTATTCCTGCAGAATGGTGCAAGGTGTGGAGCTCTAATAATGGCATAGAGGTAGAATTTTTGGCACATAAAAGTGCTAACGCAAACTTTTACACTTGAACCTCCCTGTAATTTGCAAGAGCAAATGCTGCAGGCAGTAGAGCAGCAACAGTGGGTCAGGCAAGTGTTAGAATTCACACTTGTAAAATTTATAGGGACCAATTGGTATTGCAGGTGTACTGCCTAGCACTTGTGTACACCCAGTTGCTGGAGCAGATAAAGTGTGAGCTGGGGGCTGGAATGCAGGTCAGGAACTGGGGAGTCAATACCCACCCTGGGGCTACAGCAGGGGGCCTGCCTTGAGAGGCAGAGCTCTTGGCTCTGCCTGTAAAACAGACCCTTATGTGGTGTCAGGTTTGGCACTCTGAAATGTAGGTGTCACTAAGCACTGCATTTTCTTAAAAGGTTAGTCAGGAAAAATGCATATCCTTAGAAAATGTGTGCATTTAAGATAGAAGCCTGGTATGAGGTCTTTAGCTAATGTAACTCGTAATGACGAGTCAGACACTTTTCTTTAATTGTCAGACATAATCTTCAGCTCTGTATTTACTACCCATCTGCTCAGAGGGTTATACTTGCTAGCAGATTTACTGGGGGAGTGGAGCAGGGAAGAACAGGAGTGGGAGAGGTGTTGGAAGGAAACAGGAGCCCCTCCTGTGGCTGCTAGGACTGAAGAAACCCTTGTCACTGTGCACAGCTCCTTTCCCTCTTCAGGCTGCAGATGCAGGGAAGTGCAGCTTCTTTTGAAAATCACAAGACAAAACTTTAAAAATTTAGTCCTTTCTGGTCCCAAATTAATAAGGAAGAATTTTTTAACGTTCTCAGAAGCTTCGGTTTGTAAATGGATAAATACATGAATTGATTACTTTTAATGCTGACTGCTATTAAGCATGATACAAATTGATCACTGGTATAGCAATATTTAGAAACAGTATTTCATTAGATTTTGCTGGCTGCTGTCATTGTTTCCATTTCTTCTGTGATTTCCTAGTAATTTTTACTGATCAGAATGAGGAAATCACTCACTGATTTCCTCTTTCTAATGTATTTAATAAACATGGCTTCCTGTTAAAAATATATGATTATAAAATACTTTACTGTTGATTCTTAAAGCTAATCACATGATTTTACTCCATTTATCAGTGCTAATTAAGCTTCATAGCACTAACAGCCTTTAGGTATCATAATTAAAGACTCTGGTTAGGTATAGATTATTTGGTAAGTTATCCTTTACTGTTTCAGATAAGCCATGTATCAAAAGTTACATAGCCTAATGAAGAAGAAGGAAGAAGTGCAGTCATGTTAGATGCTTCTCCCTAATGCTGAACATTTGAGGACACCAGCTATAACATACCATAACATTCTAATAATTTGGCATGAGAAAGAGCTACTTTGAGGTTCTTTGCAACCAAATCTCATGCGAAATATAGCTGTGAATACACGGATCCAAATCCAGGATATACAAACCCTGCTGCAGGGAATGCTTTGTCACTTGAACCTCCATATGCTGCAGATCTAGTTTAGGGGTGGGAGGGGGGAATATGCTATCTATTTGCTTTCTAAATAGACACCAAGCCACTGAGAAGCTGAACATAATAACTCATTTTGCAATCAGGCAAACAATTTTGTGCAAAACCCATGCCACCCCTCTCGCTGCCCATAGTGGTGAAGAGGCAGAGTAGGGCCTGACTGAGCCCTGGCCCCTGTGCTCCCACCCCTCCCTCCATGTAAACAGCACAGGGTTGGAATGCTGCTGGAATTTGGGGTCGGGAGCCAGCCTTTGAGGGGAGCGGGAAGGAGCAGCTGCTTTGTGTGACGGGCTGTCACACAGAGCTTACTTAGCTCATTTGAAGCCAGGGGACCTTCTAAGGCTGCAGAGAGGCTCCCCAGGAAGCTTGCAAGGCTCAGGAGTGGGGCTGGAGGGGAGCTGCCAGGCAGCTTCTCCTTGGTGCTGGGAGCAGCCGTGGATGCCACACGTTCACAAGCAATGCGATGTGACACATCTTGCCCTTGCTGTTGTGTGGGGAAAAGCAGACTCAAAACACATATGGCCTCTGTTCCTCCTTCAGAATGCAGCAACTCACATGCAGAAATGATATGTGCTGCTAAACTTATGGTAATTGAATGTTATTAAATCAATTTTAAAACTGTTCCAAATGTGTGATGGTAACTCTAGTCCTGCTCTTTGTGTTTCCACTCAGTTTGACACAGGAATCCTACCTAGGCTTTCTTTTAAAGCCAAGCCATCTATCAGGATTGAATTAGTTTCTAGTGACCATGTTTTGCTCAGAGCATGACACAGCTGTTCCCAGCTGTGTCCCATGGACAACTCTATGCTGATATTCACAAATAGATAATAATTGAAAATAAATTTCTAACTGAGCACCCATGAGGACAAGTCAGAAAGATGGTCTATAAATCAAGTTAATACTTTCTCCTTCTATGCAGATTTATATCATTTTAAGATATCTTGTATTGCAGAGAGACTTCCTTAAATTGATTGGTGAGAACATCATATTCCTTTGGGACAGAAGCAAGTGTCTCATTGTTCCTTCACTACCGGTCTGTGTCATTTTGTGAAAATGCAGTCTTGATTCTGAGTTTCCTGTAGCTCTATCACATAATGTTTGTCACACATTCAAGCTAATGCTCTGCACCTGCAAATTCTACTTAAAAGAGGGAAAATATAAGGAAGCCTATGTGACATGCACATTAACCCAGGAGAAATAAATTTGACTAAATTGCACCAAACTGTCATTCTTTTGCTACCAAATACATTTTGTGCCTGAAAACAGACCTAATTGTCAGAACTCTTTGAGCACAGTGAATCACACTTTAAATAGCCACTGATCTTCATGTCATTAGTTCCATGTAAAAGAAACTGAAATGCCCTTTAATTATCCAGCTGTAGGAATATATAAGATGGTACTAAATTTTGCTTAAGTACAGACTATTGCCAAAAAGAAAGCCAAAATACATAATTGCATTGGAATTAGCATTCTACAGTTGTGTGATATCAAACTGCACAATGGCTGGAACATTCTGTGAAGGGCAATGCTGTCTGGGTAATGTAGCAGAAACACTTATCTAATAGCATGCCCTCCTGTGCCCTCTGTCAGGGCGCCAGCACATTAGTCCTATTATCAGCCTCCAAATACTGGAGGCTTCCACGTTGTGGCTGCTGCCAAAAGAAACAGTCTTCCCTGTTACAGGAGCAAATGTCTGTGCACATAAATGAAACTGAAGAGTAATTAGATTACAGTGTTTCCAACTGACACCCATGCAACAAAATATTCGGCTCTCTAATTTACATTAATAAAGATTCCACTACATTTACAGCATGTTTGGTTTAGTTCACAGGTCAGGTGTTTTCCATAATACATTCTAAACAGACTATTTCAGTCAAGTAGGGAAGAAATGTCGAGGTGACTGCTCGTAATTATCTTTAAAAGCACTGTTTATCTTTTCCTTCCCCTACATTATGCAGGTTTTTTCACATGGGGTTAGCAGTTGATGGGCTCAGGGTTTGTTTGTTTATTTGTTTTCCAATTTGAACTGAATAGGTAAAAAAATGAGAAACAGTAACAAATACCTGTCCAACAACCGCCACCACCAAAAATCCATCAGGAAGTTATTTAATGTTATTTAATTTAACTCCCTTATTAGGAACCTAATGCAACAGTCTGTTATCTTGTGACAGGCATGTTTCATATTTTCCATGAAACAATTCCATTTAGTACAAGAAAAAGGGAACCAGGTTTTTAAATGAGATCTAAACCCCAAACAAACAACCCCCTCACCAGCCTCAAATTAAAGGACAAGCCTTGCTTTAATTATTTTAAGCAAAAAAAATGCCAGAATGCACTTTTCTTGAATAAATCTATCCATTTATTGATGAGCAGTCTGATCAACATCATAGAGTAAAAAACTGCTGTTCATTGGACGACATGTGGCTGAATTCATATTAGCTTGTATAAACAATGTATGTAATATTGAGCCCACCTTTTTAAAAATAAATCAGTGATCAAAGAAGGGAAGACCCAAGGGAGGCAAGTTTTTATATTTTATAAGATTTTGTGCTTAAAAAATTCCAAAATATTTTTGTGAAACCTGAAACAATAATGATCCATTCATTGTTTTTTCTCAATTTAAATGATTCTTTATAATTTGAAGAATTTGTAGGTGAGGAGAAACAAAAAGTCTTGCTATTTTAGTATTTTAGATTAAGCATTGCCACTTTTGTGAGATTTTTCTGTCCTACAAGCTATTCCTGGTACTTATGATGGGAAAAAAGGATTCTGATGCAAATAAAAGCTGTCAGGTGTCAATCTGTAAATTGCTGTCACTTGTCAGAGATCCTAAGGAGCACTCCATTTAGGGCAAGACAGCTTCTTGGGTTATTTGATGAGTTCACTATAAAAGAACCAAGGATTCAGCGACTAATTTATTTACAATGGTGAATTATGTTTCTGCAATCTTATGAAAATATGCATTAAAAATAGTGTAATATGACACGACACCTTTTACACACATAGTTACATTGTGACTTTAAAAAAGTTCTTTTGTATGGTTCTGAGTTTGTCATTATTGACAGTACAGGTTACCTCTGTTACCTTGCATGCATGTGGCTTCAAACCTGCTCTTAAAATCACTTGAGAAATTTATTTCTCGCTATTTTACCCTAATATACTTTAATACTGTAAACAAGTTGTGGGTACTGGAGAACACCTTCTCCTTGCTTTAAAATAAGCCTCCTTTTTTTCAGTCACAGGAAAGGCTAGTAAGGTGTCAGAAACAAGTTACTGAGAGCTAGCAGGCATTGCTATTATCCAGTGATCTGGAAAAGACAAGAAAAATGCAGTGAATTACAGGTTAAGGGCAAAGCCTTCCTTATCTGAGCAACAATGACTTTGGAGAAAAGAAAGAGAGAAAGAGAGAAAGAGAGAAAGAAAGAGAGAAAGAAAGAGAGAAAGAAAAAGAAAGAAAGAAAGAAAGAAAGAAAGAAAGAAAGAAAGAAAGAAAGAAAGAAAGAAAGAAAGAAAGAAAGGAAAGAAAAGAAGACAAGCCAACACATTTATTTGCATTTAGAATGTGTACCATTACCTCTCCTTGACAGAACCAATGCAAAAGCACTGGATCAGCACCCCCAGGTAATCAGTTCTTTAGAAGACTATGCAAGCACTTTACTTCCTAGCAAAGAATTCCGTGTATATTGCAGGGGATGAAGCCTGATATCCAGTGATTCCTGCTCATAGTTTTAGTTTCCCATACAAAGGCTGCACTGTCAGCACAGTGTTACCTCCTCTTCTCTTTTGCTTTAGTTACCTCTGACTGTTTCCACATCACCTCCTGCATTTAAATCTCAGCACCTCTTCCCTTCCTTGCAATATATACAACTTCTGATATTTCCTATGCACACTACAATATCTGCATAGTTGTTCTTTGTATGGCCTGGGACAATAACTGTGGCTGTAGTGTTTTAAAACTTGGTCTTTGGTAGGACAGCAAACTAAAAATGCACTTCTAAAAATTTTCCTTGGCAGAATAAAGTGCCAGGGAGAATGCTGAGGAGATGTCACCAGCAGTGAAAGTGGAAAAATTGTGTTTATTCTTTGTTCTGCTCCAAATATTTACAACATCTTCAACAAGTTATTTGACAAAAGTTTTCTGTAGGAAACAGGAACGTAAGAGCAATTTTATGCTTGCCATACTGTCAGTGTTGCATGGCACAGCACAATGATGACCATGGTGATGAGAGACAGATCAGTGAAAATGCAAGTAGAGAGTGCCAGACAAGTAGAGAGAAAAACCCAGGAAACCTGATGATTCTATCTTCTAAAGAGGAACTGGGTTAATATTTAGGGAAATCATTTGCAAACAAGTATATTCAATCCTGTTATGTGTAGATTAATGTTTTTCTTTGCCTATGAATATTCATGCAATCAATTTTAATTCATCTGGAGGAGTGCATTTATTGTGACAGAGATAGAAATTCATGTTTGAAGACAATATTTCTGACAAAACAATGCAAAGCCTCACTCAGGCTGTTCTCATCTAGATACTGAGTGCCACTTGGTTGCATGAGGTAAGGGTGTGGATATTCTGAGATGAGAAGGGCAAGTGTGAATGCCAGTGGCTTTCAAGGAACCTCAGCTACATCACCCCACTCAGGCAGGAGCAGCAACTGGAGGTGGTGTAGCACAAGGGCACTGATGCTGTAGTAGCAAACTCTCTGTCCCAGTGACACCTTCAGAGTGTTTCAACCTCAAAAGGCAGCATGTTGTGCCTGTAGCATGGTACAACACCAAGAGAGAGGGATCAGCCTCTAAGAACAGCTGAAGGAGACATTGTGTGCTGAGGTCTGCACACAATGATCTTCACGCTTCTGTGTCTCTCTGCCTGCAGGGTGAAATTGAAATTGAAAGGCTCAAGGTTCTGAATTCATCTTGTGTAATTATGGGATTATTAAGGGTGCCTAAATTAGGAATGTAGCCACTTCACACTCTCTCTACAGGCCTAACTATGAGATGTAGTGATTGTCAGTAGGTAATTTGTCTATGTACCTTTCATTGCTATACATTGTATGTTGCTTTTGGTGGACAGTGTCTCACACATCACCCTTGCACAGTCCACACTGAAGGTGGTAGCTCTCATTCAGTATCTTTTTTGACTGGTTTAATAATTATTTTTATGCTTTCTTGCACACTCCCCAAGTCACAGTGTATTCTCTATGCTAGCCAAGTCCCCTAATTTTTATTCTTGTAAATCAGCGTGTAAAATCCTGAAACAGCCCCATGTTTGGCATATTCATTTTAATTTACCTACAGAAATAGCCCACCCTGTTGTGTGCTGTTGTGGTTTTCCTCCAGTCTATTGTTTTGTCAAGCCCCACAGCTACATTCCCATTGGAGACTCATTCATTTGGCTCACTGAGGCAGGAATTACATCACTTAAGCCTCTCACATCTTTATTAAAATAACTAATGATGTGAGCAGTCACGCAGTGAGATAGGAGCGTGCTGCAACTGCTTGGTGAAGGGAAGACAAACACTCTGAGACCTTAATTTACACAATAAGATCCAGTGCAAATGATTACAGGGTTAACATTTGTTAAGCAATTACTACAAATCCACAAAAATTAATAATAATAAAAATATTGGTAGATAAGAAATTAGCTGGTCACACTCCTAGGGTTGTGATCAATGGCTTGAGGTCTGAGTGAGACCAGTGCCAAGTGGTGTTCTTCAGGGGCTCATATGGGGACCAGCACTATTTAACATCTTTGTTGATCCACAGTGGGATTGAGTGCACCCTCAGGAATTTTGCTGCTGACACGAAATTTTGTGATGTGATCAACATGCTGGAGGGCAACGATGACATCCAGAGGGACATGGACAGGCTTTTGAGGTGGACCTGTACAAACCTCATGACGTTCAACAGGGTCAAGTGCAAGGTTGTCCTGGGGTGACCCTAAACCAGGACAAAGGTCCTGCACATGGGTTGGGGCAACCACAAACATGGATGCAAGCTGTGTGATGAGTGAATCGAGGGCACCCCTGAGAGACAGGCTTGAGGCCACTGGTAGATGAAAGACTATGACCCAGAAATGTGCACTCATAGGCCAGAAAGCCAATTGCAGGTCGAGGAGGGTGTTCTGCTCCACTCTCATGAGACCCCACCTGCAGGGCTGTGTCCAGCTCTGGGGCCCCTAGTGTAAGAAAGACACTGACTTGGAGTGAGTCCACAGAAGAGGCACAGAAAATGGCCAGAGGCCTGGAGCAGCTCTCCTGTGAAGACAGGCTGAGAGAGTTGGAGTTGTTCAGCCTGGAGGTAACAAAGCTCCAAGGGAGACCTTGAGCAGTTTTCCAGTACCTGAGGCAGGGCAGTAAGAAAGCTGAAGAGAGACTCTTTATCAGGGAATGGGTGTAGTGATAGGATAAGGGGTAAGAATTTTGAATGGAAAGAGGTTAGATTTAGATTGGATATAAGTGAGAAATGTTTTAGAATGAGGATGTTGAGACACTGGAACAGACTTCTCAGAATCACTGCAGATGTCCCATTCCTGGGGGTATTCAAGGCCACGTTGGATGGGGTTCTGAGCAACCTGGTCTAGTGAAAGGTGCTCCTGCCCATGGCAGGGGGTTTGGAACTAGATGACCTTTAAGGTTCCTTTCAACAAATAGCTTTGTCTGATAATAAAATTAATGATCAATGTTAACCTATAAACAGTAAAAGGAGGCATACCTGTTGGCAGTTCAGAATGAATAGTCTGGCTGGTTGCAATATGGACTATCCAGGTAGGAAATCAAAGGTAATGTTGTGATTCTGAATAGCATATTGATATTTGTATTTAGAAGATGAAATTTTATGAGTTCAAGTTGGAGTTAATATGGGGGTTGTGTAAGTGTGGATAATAAATGAGGACCTGAATTTGTCTGTGGGTATTGCTCCTCCATTTTGGTTGATTGTTCCCAAATTGGCTGCAGACAGACTTCTTTTATGAGAAATATATTCTATAGTTCAATCAGAAGCTTTGACTAAGATCATTATGAATCATCCAATCTGGTTTATGTTTGGTTGGACTAAATTACCATTTTTGCAGTCTTTTTCTGCTTTGTGCAAAAGAGAGTTGTTTCCTGTCAAATAGATGAGCCTACCAGAAAGTAGATCTCACTTTCTAACTACTGAGCTACACTCATTTATAAAGATATGGCCTCTGTGTACTTCATGAATATAAAGATATTTTCAAGAAGTGGTTGTAATGGTCAGATACTTAAAGGACATTAAATAAAGAGTTTGCAAGGTTTGTTTGTTTGTTTTGTGGTTTCTCAAATACTACTGCCTGCTGGTCTATGACTGAAGGTAATTCTTATTAGTTTGCTGCACTGAGCTGATTGAGTCTTCTAAATGTACAATAATTCTTTTCCAGTTTTTATTGTGGTTAACTGTTTTTGAAGTCATAACTTGATAATGCTTTGATTTATATTGAAAATAAGGATTAATACAGCTGCATACAAAAAGGACAGGGTTAAAAAAAGAAAAATAAACTATCTCATATATCCATCATCAGGTTCCATTGTCTAACATTACTTTTATTACATTCAAAGTGTTTTAACTAGTAAATCCTTGCAGTTGGCAAGAAGCAATAATAGAAATAACTGATTTTTATTCAAGGACTTGAAATATATTAACAAAACAATGAAAAGAGAAAAAAAAGGCAACAAGAAAAAGACATTTCACAACCTCCAATTCTAGAACAGGAAGGTTTTTCCTGTAAATGGTTAGAATTTTTTTCCATATAACTGACACTATAATGTGTACCAAGGAGTGTTTCTAACATATTTCAATCATCCTTAAATTCCTACAATTCTCTTTGTAAACTTGACATATGAAAGCCAGTTTTCAATCAATATAGATTTTCAGAAGTCATACTCATATATACATAGTTTTAATTTTTTTCACTAGAAAGACGACGCCGACTTCTTATCTGGAGCTTGTACTGGACCTTTTAAGTACTTCCTCATCTAAAATAATTCACAAAGAAAAATTTTGCACAAGATCTCAAAAGTTTCTAAATTATACCCCTACCCAAAATAATCCAGCATGTTCTGGACTAATTAAGGCTGTTCAATGGTGCCTAATCTGGCAGTGAAAAATGCAGCAACCTGAGTTTTAATGAACTTCAAGAGAAATTGTTAAATTTCACAGAACAGTCTGGCATGTAATTTAATAGTAGTTACTAATATATTCTCTTAATTTAATCTCATCACTATCTAACATAAAATTACAAGCCATGGATAAACGAATTACATTTAGACTATTTATCTTTTATATTCATGGTAAGGTTTCTCCTCTAAAAAAAAAGTATAGCAAAAACATGTGACTGCACTAGCCAAAAGAAACAACCAAACAGCCAAATCAACTTTTTTCCTTTTTTAAATTTCCCAGAAAAGTTGGAAGTTGGATATGACATAGCTGTAATACAATAAATCTTCATCTTGCATAGATTAAAAGTTTTGTTCTCCTTAGTTTATTTAATTCAAAGTCTGTCAGAAGCATGGAAACCTTGCCTCATCCTCTGCTTAAAACACAGAAATATTGCATAGATACTAAATATTGGAGCAAGAATACTTCTTGCATAGCAATTCGACCTCTCCGACAAGACATTTTTCATTGGATCTTGCTTCCTTTTTACCTTGCAAGACACTTCAGGCTTTCTGACACAATAGCCCCTTTTCTTCTGAAAAGAAGACAGAAAAATATGTCACTTCCTTAATAATTTCCTAAATAGAACTGATTTTAGGATGAAAACAACGCTTGTAAGGAGAATGACTGGGGACTCTTGTCAGTGGAGTCCCAGCTGCAGCTGTATTATATTGTTTGCTGGCCTGCAGTACCATGACCTGATGCCGTGTATTTCTTTCTCTTATTCAAGTAAATAGTTCTTATTAGTCACACTGAAAATAGTGGACTGAAGATTTACTCTGTGCTCAATCAGTTGTCAGGCAGCCTCCTTGGAAGTCAGTGGTAGTTTGCCTGGGAATTGACAGAACAGGAGTTTATTAAAGCCCTTAAAATTGAAATATATTCATGAGATTTGCAGGATGAAGCCTCTAATTTAGCATGCACTAAAGATGTTGGGGGAAAGTTGGTCATTCAAAAAGCTGGAGCAGGCCAATTCCAGGAAGTGCCTGCCATGTCTCTGGATGTTGTGGGAGTAGTGTAATGAAAAGTGACTGGTGTAGCTTGATAGAACACTTTAAAATAACACATTGAGCTAGATTCAGTGAAAGGGTAATGGACAGATGATTTCATTTTCAGAAATTTAATGGCTATTTGACATTCTTTATCATTAGTGATCCTGTTTAAAACTTTATTGAATAGTGATAATTTTTATTTTTTTTTTTAACAGAACAATAGCTCTGCTATCACTACAGCCAGGAAAGCATACCTATTAAAAACCTCTGCTTCTCAGCAGAATTACTCAAAGACAGATTCTTTGCATGCAAAATATTTTTTCTTTGCATACAAAAGAAGGTGTATGAAGGGAGAATTGGTTTATTTTTACTTCCTCTGGAAATCAGATAAAATGTAATGAAGTGCTTCCTATTTTTCCTAAAAACATGTCTTCCCCCACCCCAGACTAATGTAGTAATTCCTTTTTAAGAAAAATTCACATGAAAATTTATCCAAATTTCTGTCTCAAATTTCAACTCTACAGTGAAGTTCAGGCCACGAGGTAGTAGAAATAAAATTTATATTATTTATTTCAGATGTTAAATAATTAATTACATATTCCCAAATTTTTCCTTATTGATATATTTGGTCTTTATATTTCATCTGCCTATTCTGACATCTTTAGAAAGTGTCAGGATATCAGCTCCATTGCACAGGGCATAATCAGATTCAGAAGATGACAGCGAATGAAGTGTTTTTCTTTCATGAAGACACAAAACCCCACCCCTTCTTTCATCAATCAGATTCAGGATGGGCACATATACATGGCTTAAAATGTGAAATTACAGTCTCAGTGAGTAACCTGAGGTCCTTTTTCAAAACATGAAAAGACATTTTATTTGAACATTTTATAATGTTCTAGTAAAAATCTGGATATTAATTTTTTTTTATATTGTTTGCTGATTTATGCCTTATTCATATTCTGACACTATGCTCATGACTGCAGCAATGCTAATGCTCCTTTCTTTATTTCTTTGCAAAACCAAGGCTGCTTTATTTGCTGTGGAATGATAAGGTTGCTCTAAAGATGTAAATTGATATTAGAAGGACTACATGCTCTTACAAAGAGACAAGAATGAAAGTCCAAATTTGTGGCCTACTGACACTGGCAGTGTCCTTTTGAAGCATTATTGTTTACTGATGGGTTCATGTTATCAGGCACATTCCATTTTCATTACTTATAGATGGTACAAGGCTTATGTCATTATTTATTTATTTAGATCTGTGAAAAACAAGGTTCACTTTTCAAGTGGATTTTAAAAGGTTTAGTAAAAGACAATAAGAGACAAACAATCAAGTAAAAGGTTATAATAGCTTGGCTTGGCATTCAGTTTAAATTCATTAGACTGTTGCATATTCATAGACCTAGACATTTTCAAACTTTTCTATAAACTATTTTCCATATTCTAAGAACTGTTTTACATGGCTACTCCTTGAGTTTGCCTTTCTAGAGCATATGTGTTTCTTGGCTGTGGTTGTAATTTATTTTTCTTATCAGTCTTAATTTGGGCTGTGGTCTTTAATTTCTACAGATGGTGGGTGATGGTAACTGGTATATCAGTAGCAAGTACCTTCACTGGGTGTTATTCAACCAAGCAGGTAGTTCACTTACACAAAGACACTTTATTAGCCTATGTTACTCCTAAAGAAAACTATATCTTAAAAACCATTCACATACAGTATCCACCCTAGTATTTGCGAAAAGCCAATACCATAAGATGTATTTATAACAGATCCCACATTGTTTTTCAAGTTAGTGAGTATCCAGGTTATTCCTGGAGTGTGATGCACAAGGGCAGATTATCAGCTCCCCTAGCTCCCCCATTTTCACTGGAATGCATCCAGCCCCTCTTGGGTGCAGGCTGCTGGCTGGCTGCTGGCAGGGACCCCTCGGTGCTGTAAGATCTGCTCCCCTCTGCACTGAGCACCCCCAGGTGCTGTGCCAGTGAGCAGGGTGGGACTGCGCTTTCCTGGCAGCACAGCACAGCCAGCCTGTGCTGGATCCATCCTCCAGTGGCCCTTGGGCTGTTCAGCCAGCACTGCAGACACAGCCAGGACTGTGAGTGGCTCTGGGACAGCCTCTGTCCTGTGCCACCCGCAGTGTCCCCCCCAGACTGCACCTTGCTGCACTGCTGGGTGTTACAGCCTGGCAGGGCTGTCTGCCAGGACCCCTTCCTCCCAGGCAGGACACCACGCTCACTCACATCCAGGCTGTTTGCTGCTAGCCCTGGTGGCTCTCAGGCACAGGGGATCAAGTGTAGGAACCTGTGCAGGGCTGGCCCCAGCTCGGCAGAGCTTTAACATTGCCACGAGCATTTCCATGCTCCCAAGGAGGCGAGGAGTGGGTGACAAGTGCCAGCTATCCCCCTGCCCCACATTGCTGTTTTCACAGCCTGACAATTTCATAACCTTTGAGAAGAGGTTGGCAACTTTCCATTCCCATTACCAGGTGTCACAATGGCAAACCTGGTGGAAAGTTAAATTATGTTCTGGAAATAAATGTTAGGAAAGAAGAAAAGTCTCCAGGTCTAATTTGAAGCATGCTTCTGACAAAAAGAGCTTCCTGGCTGCACAGGCAAGTGCTATCAAGATTAAAATTTTCTCTGAGCATAGAGACCCTTCCAGATTAAATAAAATCAAACAACAAAGCTTGTCAGCATTAAATAGCTAATCACCTGCAGAACAGAAATCAGTCAGATCTCACTTGTCACTGTACCTGGTTGGAACTAAAACATCAGTGTAGAGTGAAATTGTTTTTTTTAAAGCAAGGAAGCAAACATTTAAGGAAGTGCATCTCAGCTAATGTTGAAAGTTTTCAAGCACTTCCTTTTATTTTAGTGGAGTTCTAATTTTCCTTAATGACTTTTTATGGCTGACAAGTCACCATTGCTATTTACATAATTTGATTTAAAATATTTGCATCTATAAGCAAATAAGGATGTTATTAGGATGTAGATTAACTCACTTTTACAGTGGATGGCCAACTGATTTTTTTCCACAGCGCTTTTAGAAAGGCAACTCAATTTTTGGTCCCAGCTTGAAGAGATCATCCTGTACACCCCTTCAGTAATGTCTCTAGTGAAGCTGGTAGGATAAATGCCAAGGGAGCTGCAATTATATCCCTGTAGCATGACACACCTCTTCAGCAGGAATAATTGGCTCAGGCCAAGAACTTGCTTCATGTATATGGCAGAATTACTGACCCAAGCTGGATTTGAACCAGCAGCCATATGATTTAAATAGGAGATGAAAATTGATCTCAAAATAACCTCAGCAATCTAAGCCAAGGAAGCAACAAAAGGATGAATGCTTAGCACTGCAGAAAAAGAAATATCCTCTTTTAGAAAACAGACCTTGTCACAAGAACCAAATACATCATGTAGTAGCCTAAGTTGAAGAATATGCCTCTCATGGTAAACATAATGAAAGCAATAAGAAATGATTCTCTGTTTGTATATTTTTACAATATTATGTATGATGTATCACACATCACATATATAATGTGTTTCATCTCCCAAGTTTCACATATATACTTGCTATCTCTCAAGATTAGCTTGTATTCATTGTGACCTTTAGTGAAACAGTAGTTCCTAATTCACTGGATTGTATTCTTCATAGCAAGTTAGGGTCCCTAACAAAATTTATTTAGCAGATGAACAAAATTTAGACTGTGAAAATGGCCCCAAATTCCAACTAGACAAATAGTGTGGGTGAAAACCATGTCACCTTGTTACCTATTTGTTTCCTTGCACCTTCTAGAGTGTGCTGCTGGACAAGCTACACTGGCACCAGATGTTCAAATACTCTGTTGCAGAAAATTCAGGGGCAAAGAGATTTTTCTCACAGAAAGAGCTCTAAAAGGCCTTCTGGCAGGAGGAGTACGTTCTTTGCAGCCTGTGTGATAAGCATTTTAACTATACAAGGGGATATGTTTTGCCTCTGGAACCCAGTGCATAAATTACAAAGAAAGGAATAGCTTCAGTCCAAAGGACCATTCACTAATCTCCTTGTTTATATCACAGGTAATGTTTAAGTGCTTTTCAGAGCTAATCCTTTCAGCCGTAGCATAAATGCAAAGGCCAATAAGATTACTTGGAGATGAAGTATTTTAATAGCATCACAGAGTCAGGAAGTAAACATATTATGAAAGGCAGCAACTGGCATTGATTTTATTTTTCAGCTTGGCCTGAATGTCCTAAACTTGATGAGTCTTGTAGTCAATCTTGTTTGAATTTTGCATGAGATTTTAGTTCATCTTGAGGCTAAGAAAATAAGCAATTTCAAAAATCAGAACATTAGACCACATATCATGAGAGGGAAGAAAACCACAGTGTAAGACCCAGTAGTGAAATCCTCTTTGCTGGGCTGGGCCTCAGAGGTACCTGACAGGGTTCAAAGGATGAATCTGTGAAACAGCTTTGCAGAAGATTTCTGTGACAACCTGTGTCCTCCTGGAAACACAGGCTGCCCAGATAGGGTCAGATTCTGCAGGTGTGCTGCTAGACATTCTCCAGGCTTTTACCTCTCCAGGTCTGATTTTCTCCCTTATTGTTCTGGTCAGTTCCAGTGAGGACTATGTTATTCTGGATTGTGGGTTTAATATGAAGACACACATCTAGAGCAGAGATAGAAGCTTTCATCATTCTGAAGGGCTTCTCATTGGTGCAACAAAAAATGCTTTGCCAATCACACTGATACAAAAGGACAATCAAGGAAATAGTCCTTCAAAACTGCACTGTTGCTTCAAATCACAACACTAATGTAGAAGAGGGAATGTGTCCTAAATTGCCAAATCAGTGAAATCAATGCCTTGATTTTCATCTTTATGGTCTTTCTAACAATCACCATCCTGTAAGAGCTGTTATTCATTGTTTTAATGCTACTGTGAAAGTTCTTTACAACCTTCATAAAGACAGAGAACTATTAATCTGCAAGAAGGACTATTTTGGAGACCAAGGGGAAAATTTAGATCAACAGACTGCCTACCAGCAGTCTGATTTTCTTCCACAGAAACCTTGAGTGTGGTGGAAAAAAGTGCTGTGCTTCATGAAGTTGACTACCATGATTAAATTAACAAAAAAATTCGTACTCTTTTCATACAATGGGAGCAGTTGACATATCTTTTGCAACAAAATTTTTCTCACCAAAATGTTAGATTATGTTCAACATTTTGTCATAAAACACATGAGGTTTGTACCTGGGACAAACCCATCTATTTCCTCCTATGGAGGTACAGCCACAGATTTCCACTGGTGTTTGCAAATCCAGTAGATTTTAATATATTTTGAGTCTGTTCAATTTGAAATTCAACCCTTCACTCTGTCCCTGCAGCTAGATAATTTGTTTCTGTGACAGTCTGCTTTTACCTAGAATTTATGCCAAATCTGCCAATGCATACATTTTGTGTGGTTTTACTTCCACTTCATACTTCCAGGCTAAATGAGATGGCAATCTCCCCCTTTGGTTATGAATAACCCAAACAAAAGAAACTACTGAGCAAGAGTGGGCAGGGAGTAACTAATACACTTTAACAAATACTCTTTGGTGCTGTGAAATAAGAGGGACTGGTTGAATGTGAATGTGAAAGACAACAGCAGCAACATACTGAGCACAGATAGAGAAGCAGCAGCAAGCTAAGAGGAAAGCAGAAAGGAGGACTGGAAGCTGGTGAGACCAGCAGCACAAAGAGTGTAGAAACAATGCAAAAGCAGTTCAAAACACTCCTGAAATAATAAAACTCTTGTAGAGAAAGACTTGCAATGGATGACAAAGCAATGCATCCTACTGACTTTGCTACAGAGTTTATGGGGATTAGGCTCCATGAACTTTTTCTGCCCATACACAGGATTGCATAAAACAAGTATCTGACTCCATCATTAGTTTCTCCTAACACAGAGAACCCTCAAACACTGTGGCAAGCAACCATTGCACATGTTTAGCTCTGCCTTTTGGGCCACTCTCTCCTGCAAGGAGATATCTGAGATCTGGCATTATCCAGATTTATAAAGCATTTCAAAGCATGACTTTCACTGAAACCTTAGCTCTCAATTTCATGCTTTTCATTTCAATGCCTTTGGGATTTTCATCTCACTCAAGGTTTTGAATCAAAACTTCTGTATCTTTTTTGCAATTCAATACTTACCTTAAAAACCATCCCCAAACTGATGTATAAATTATCATTCACAACTGCAAATTATTCTCAAACTCTTCTTTTCCAATAAATATGTAAGAAGCAAATAAATTATAAGCTAGTTTCGTAAGGAAGAAGGGTGGAGGAACAAAGTAAAACTCCTAGGGAGTGGAAATCCAGGATTACACAATTTTTTCTGTGAATTTGAAGTAGATACATACTATCTGAGAGTCTGATTTTGCCAAAAGGGAAGGAGTAAAGGAAAATGTCTTCAGTATGTGTAGCATTTGGGAGAAGTGTTTCTTATAAGGTTTCAGAAGACAAGTTATTTGATGGCGAGTGTGTAGTATATCTTCACTCCCTTTGAGAAGCCTCAGGCAGGGAATATGTGGCATGTTATACAATAATACATGAAAAAAATGTACTTTGACCAATGAATTTTTTATAAAAAGTTGGCAGCTCCAACTGTGATTGCCTTCTTAACTTTGTTGGTTTACCTTTTTCTCTACAACGTTGTGACTTTTTCCCCTGAGGCAGATCAATGCTGTAAATTTAGCACCATAATTTTATGGAAGCTTTTCAGCATCACTGCTTGATTTTAAAGACTAGTTTTGAAAACTGAATAGATAAAGGAAAATAGCCCAGGAAAGTTAACCTCAAAAGCACTTTTTGTTTCTCTCTTCCAATTCTGAGGAATCTTGTCATCACTCATCTTATGCTTATTTTAAGGAAGGCATCATCCTTTTGAAACTGTTAGAGATTTTTCTGTCTGAAGACCCTTTTGCTTTCTTTCACCAGCTTGCTTGCCATACCATCTCCCTTCATCACTTTGCAAAGACTGTGGAAAATGCTTTCCAGCTGACACAGACCCCTATTAGCATCTGCACACTTTAACACTACAGGGCACCAGCTACTGTCCCTTCCCAAGAGCCTGGGCTGGTCTTGGGCCACCAAAGACACACACCAAAAAAGTGTGTCAGAGATTTTTATATTTGCACTGACCTGCTTGACAATGTCAACTGAGGTCTCAGTGCTACCACAAAAAAGTTTTCCTGCTGTTTTTTTTTCCATGGTGGAAAGCAGGGGTAAGGTGAAAACCTTTACTGTAGCCTCCTGTTGCTGGCCAGAGGTTTATTACTGGACTGAGCATTATCCAGTGGCATTCACTACCTGGTTTATTCCAATTTCTTATTCTAAACCCCTGTCTGGGTCAGTCTACTCTCCTTCCCTCTGTGCTGAAGAACAGTTCACCTCCTGTCATCTCTTAGCTTGCAACCTGCTTGTGGAGCCTATGGGGAGACATTTGAGTCATTCTTCCACATTCATAATGGCTTACAGGGAAAAGAATGGGTAAATGCAAGCTGGAAAGTCTTTTGAACTTCCCTATTAATGAAATAAAGTTTTAAGTCTCCAAAATTAAAAGAGATAGGTAGCTACAGTACTATTAACCACTGCTTTGTAACACTTCTCTTATAGTCTAAAAATGCCAACAGTGTTTCAGTACTTACTTCACCTCTGGTAATGTAAAACATCAGTAAAGCTATCAAAACAGAGAGACCCACCACTTGAAAACTCCTTGATGGCTAGTCTGTGCTCTAGAGTATGTAAATCAGGGCATATGTTATAATCAAGATGAATTATTCTTTGTGGGAACCACTTGTGTCCTTCTGAAATTACCCATCTTGCAAAGTAAAGCCATTATTTTCAACACATACTGGGCTAAAGTGTGGATCTGCAAGGGAAAATGTATGCCCCATATTGCAATTATAGGCCAAGGGAGTCAAGTGGCTGAGTTTCTGTGTAAGGTGATCAACAGTCCCTGTGATAGGTAAAAGACTATTCTGAAAATGGTGTAAATTGGTTCCTTTCTATCTGTTAAACATTAAGTACTGTATAGCTGCTGATGGAACTGCAGGGGAATGAAGTGTCTGTATTGTTATTTATAATACTGGTGATACTCCACAGAAATGTAAAAATACAGTTTTAATCCTCCCATAGTCCTGTCAGGTATGCTACTAATTATCCTGGTTTATGCTGTTGGAAAAAGGGCTCATACATTCTCGTGCCAGATTGCTGAAGCAGCATGTTTTACAGTATGGGAAAGCACTCATTGTTTCCTTTCATTTGTAGAAGTATATATATGACATTTCATTGTAGCTACAGCAAGAAAATAGGCAATCTGTTTTAAACATGTTGGTATAAAAACTGTGCTGTGGTCTGGCATCTTCCCTTTCAGCTGAACTGACAAAGCTTTCTCAAAAAGCCCATCATGCTGCTTCACCTATTTCTGTCTCTACCTTCATCTCCTTGCAATACAATACTCTGAGTATTGTCTAGAGAAGAGCACTGATCATGGGTCCAAAATATTTTTCTTTGGTTTTGGTAATAATTTTTTTCTGAGCATGTTCTATTTTGTCTGTTATGTTTATCTTAGTTTAATGACATTGGGGCAAATTTTAATATAAGCTCCAATAACAAACCTATTATTTAGTTAATTTCTGAGACTGTATTTGAACCATAACCAATAATCCCTCTGTATATTTTAGAATAAAAATAACTGTTTTGGGAAAAGTGGAAATCCCCATCAACATTGGATATACATTTTTCACTTTCCCCTATTTATTTTGCACATCCATGAAAATATAACAAATAAATAATATTAAATGTAAAGAATATTAAGCAAAGGGTACGAAGTATTGTCATGAATTGAAAAGCAATGGAAATTATATAATTGTATTAACATTTATAGTACATCTGTATATCAAACGTACTTGCTTGAAAATAGTTAACATATGCATAATACTGGGGGCTCTATTGGAAGTGTTTAAAAACTCATACGACATACCAGGAAAATGCACAATTTGGGATGTGAATCTAAAGAATGTCAGGTCTCCTAATTTTTAAATGCACTTGTAGCAAGCTTTTCCAGCAAAACTTGTATTTATTTCTGAAGTAGAAAGTCAACCTGAAATGGACAAAAAAAAAAGGACACAAATTAGAATTTATAAATTTATAAATTTAGAATCACTTCAGGATCAAGTGGTTACTTAGTGAAAAGAAGAAATAAATGTGATTTCCACTGCAGTAGGACTTCAGGCAAGTAATTTACATTTACATGTTAACAAATTTACATTTACATGTTTAACAAATATTTTTCCTGAATGACAAAATCAATATTTACTGTTTAAGGCACATGAATTTCTTGTTGTACGAACATTAAATATGCTGACCAACAAATTCTTTTGGGACTCCATGGGGTAGCAATCTAGAATAAGATTTTCTGAATAAAGGGTCTTGTTCTAAGCATATTAAAAGTTACATCTTCCTCCTACTCCCATGGTTCTTGGTCTATGTGCAAGGGCCAGTTGCTGAAAATCAGGTGACCTGATTTTCACCTGATTTTTTGCAAGTTTATGAACTCATTTTAAAAAACAAATCAAACCTGAAAACAACAGTCTGCAAAAGAAATTAAGAGTTTTGATTTTGAGATATATTTCAGTTTGGCTGACTTTAAGGTATTTCCATTTTAAAAATCTAAAAAAAATATCAAAATCATATATGAATATATTTCTTCTATAAAAACATAATTTTTAAAAAAATTGCAATTTCTGATCACTGCTTCTCTATAAATTATTTTCTTGTTCACTCTGGATTTAAGAGGAAAGGCTGAGACTGTTAATCCTAGAGAACAAAGGGCTCAGGGGTATCTTATCAAAGTGTATAAATATCTAATGGAGCAAATGAAGGTGAGCAACCAGGCTTTTTTCAGCAGTGCTCCGTACCAGGACAAAGGCAATGGGCAGAAATCAAACCCCATGAAATCCAGGATGAACACAAGAATAGAATGTTTTATTGTGGGGGTAGTCCAACACAAGAACAGGTAGCCCAGAAAGGCAGTGGAGCCTCCCTATGTGGAGATATTTCAAACCTGGCTGGACACAGTCCTGGACAAGTGGCTCTATCTAATGCTGCTTGGGCAGTGGGGCTGGACTAAATCATCTGGAGAGGTTCCCCTCCAAACATTTCTGTGACTGCAGCACTTCAGCCATGGGAGCTACCCCATTAGGTCTCTGTGATCACAATGAGATTATAGCATTGTGATTACCTACAGCTCTCTCATTTAGCCTCTAATTTTATAGCACTGCATGCTTCTGGATTATTGGTTTGCTTTTGAGCTACCAGTTTGAACTCACTGCAGAGGATCTAGATCACTTCTATCTAATAAATGTTTGCTGACTGCTGTAAGATGGATTTTGAGTCTTGCATTTCCTTCTGTTATGCATATCTAATATTAAAATAAAAAAAATTCCAAGGGATTTTTAAAAGCTGTGTATGTGATTTAATTACATTAGTCAGATAGAAGAGATTCATATTGTCATAGTAACTAAAACAAGTTTTTTTTTCCCTCTTATACTGCCATAGTAGATTATGTTAATATAATACTTGGTCTTGTTCTTGGAGAGGCATGTCTGAACACTTTTTAGGATATTTTTTGTTGCAACATACGTTCTACAGATTGCTGTTCAGATGTAATCTCTCATCTCACATGTGTTGCTTGAGCTTGGCTTTGCGAAAATGAATATGCCATAAAAGCACAAGACCCCACTCATCTGTGCAGAAATCAGTGTAAAGATTCAGGTTACTAGAGCACTGAAATTCATGCTTAAGTTTGAGCCAGAATTCAGACACTGGAAATTAAGTGATG